>JAEQBH010005225.1:0-260090 GCA_016808115.1 Tetrastigma voinierianum | reverse complement strand
TAGAAAAGACACACGATTTGTGGAAGAAAGATCTGAGTGCTGTTGAGTACCACAGGTCCAAATGTCACTCTTTTGAGGTAAAGCGAAAACACTAGGAAATCTTTAATTTCTTGGTGAAAGAAGAATTCATCACCTTTCATGAAGACCATCAGATTCTAGTAAGAGAGGATGAACTAGGGAAGGCTTGCTATAGGTACCACTGAATTCATGGAACCACAATAATGTGCATGTTGGGGTTTGAAAATGTCATCTGAAGACATGATCAGCAAAGGGATACTCATGTGTTTGATCTTGGGGTTCTGTTTTTCAAACAACAACATGAAATCTGGTGCAGCCAAGATTAAGGAGTATCAAACGCGATGAAGTTCTTTTTATTCTGTTAGATAAAATCTTATTAATATCTATGCCTTTGGCCTTGTCGTGTGTGCTGACATCTTTAATCGTGTGACTAAGCACTCTGTTTTGTTCTGAGTGGGGAGCTGTTTGGGTCTTATCTAACCTATTGCGACATCAAGTTCAGCCGTCAGTGAGCAACTAGAGATTACATTACTCACCAAGGGCCCGAACTATCTGATTGCGACAGAGGAATTTTGTGACAGAGAGAAAAACCCTGGCCACTGAGCCGAACCTCTGTCAGTAAAGCATGGAAGGGTGCGATGCTGGAGCCTCTTATAAGTGGCCGTCTTGTCGCGACCGAGGAAACCTCTAATCATGGCGGTATCCATGAAGAAACAAAGCTGGCTGTCGCGACCTTGGAAGAAGTATGTTGTGGAAAAAAGCTGTCTCCATGTTCTCTTTCAACTCACTGCGAGCTGAAAATTATATTTGACACCGGGAACCCACTGTCAGCGACCGCGAGACGAGGCACTGTCGCGACCGAGATTTCTTTGTCTGTGATAGCCGCCCAAACCTGCAGCCAACTTCGCGACCATCCTGCGCCTTGACTCTTTCGAAACATAAATATGTTCCTGATTACTGCACACACCACCAAAGCCCAAAGAATCATCTTTTGTTCATTATGCGAAACAAATTTTTGTAATGGGATTTTCTTACAACTCCTTTTCACCTCCATGAAGAAATTTGGATCACTATCCAGGTGATCGTGGCGCTGGCGGGAGATCTAGCCTTCTTCACGGCATAGGTCCATCCCGAGTTCCATCTCACAGTTGGACTATCTGACATGAATGGTTCCCATGACCGGGGATGAGCAATGCCAGAGAAGTCTCTTATGAGTTCTGAAATACACATTAGTCTGATGCACTAATTTGTTTTGTTTGTGGGCTGAATGGAGCCAAAACCAGATACCCATTTCTCACCATGAATCTCATCTTACAATGTCATCTCCAATCAATCTTTTGAGACATATCGCGAACTCCCTCCTTTGTATGTCTTCATCAGAAGGCTATTAACTAAAACAAGAAGTTTTTGTTTTTATCATTTCAACTCCTTGAATGATCTCAAAAGCAACTTTATTCAAAAACCATTGTGTCTTTTCTATAGGAAGATGCTGAAACTTTAGGCAATTTCTACATCAGAAGCATATTTTTCAAACACCTGCGGACTTTCACTTTGCTAGGCCATATGTTTGAATAAGAATCACTGAGACCTTTCACTTGAGAGGTGTCTATCAGCACAATTATTACTACTCGACCTTGCAAATTTCAAACAGATGTGACTCTAGGACGTTGTCCCTTCTAAGGCAGCTCTATTAAACACCAAAACCTGATATTCTTTCATGCTATATCTTTTTATTTGATGTCTTTAATAAACTGGCTGTAACTAGTGTATGAAATATATTGCATGTTCTTTCAAATGTTTGCTTGCGATGAAGCTCTGTCTGACGTTTTATGATTCTAAATGGATAATCATGTCTGGGCTTAATACAAATTAAATCCCATAATACAACCACGTAAGCAAATGTGGTTCTGGCTTCTTCATGGGTTTTCACTTTCACATGACAATTGATCGGCATTTGCCATACAAAGCCCGGATCTTGCTATGTTTCAAGCCGAATGGTACACAGTGCGGCATATCGAGTCATCTGTATGACCGCCATAAAAATCACCATCTCGACCACGTAATTTTCCGACAAAGTACAGGCTTTTAACCAGAATTGTGATTCTCTAAGACAGAGAAGAAAAGGACCATAAAACTAGTCAAATTAAATCCTGACGTTGATCTTGATGTTTAATGGACCAGTCTTGCAGTTAAAGTCTACACCTCATAGCCATCAAATTGCCATAGACAAAGGACTAACTAGAGTAAGGAGAGAGGAACCACTTACCCAGGGCTGATCTAACTAGGCTGTGACGTAGGACATCTAGTTTGAACAACAAACCGATTAGAAAAGTTGGACTTCCTCTTTCCCTTTCTCATTACCACGAACTCCAGCACAGTCTGGACGTGGACTTCTTTCTCAATCCGTGTGGCGCATAGATATTGTAGTGTGTAGACCCTTTGCTTATCCACTTTTGCATGGTGAACATATGAGCGTGGTGTGACATGCTTCCCGTAATGCCCAGTGTCCACTTGTTCAATTGCCCACATAACACAGTCTAACCAATGTCATGTGTCATGATTTTATAAAAATCGATAAAAATTCAGATTGTCCGAAATTAGAGCATGATTAAATGTGCGGCTAGATTCACGGAGACGAACTTAATGGGTGTCAATCCGTGTCATTGCATCTGTCGACTTGAGAATTTGCATGGTTTCATGAAGCTGTCTTATCAAACGATGTCTATCGTTCCACTTTCGGAAGTCCTCCATCTATAAGTTCCTTAAACAAAAGGATTATCTACAGGTGTTAGAGGATCCTTTCTCACTAGTGAGCCTCAAATCAACATTCATAGCTTGACACTAAGACGTTGATGAATCCGAGAAAGACTATCAGCCTCTCTGAATTATGGGTCCCCGAAATAATTGTATGGTTTGTGTTGATAAGTTGAAAAATGAGTGTCTGGTGTACATCAGAGAGAAATTCGATGAAAGGAGATACAGAGAAAGAGGAAAGCGGCCTGTAGATTTTCAGGAAAAGACTTTTCCCCCAAGCAAGATGAACTCCTAGAAGATGTATTCGTTCCTCACTGAAGAAAAAGCTGCGAGAAAAGCCCTTTGCAACAAATGTGGTGGATTTCTTTGTTCGAGGGAAAAGTAATCTTGCGAGCAAGTTGGGGGAATGTTCCTCGAGAAACAAAACGTTTCACATGAGGAATTAAGTTCCTCATATAAATGACAAAGCTATAGGGAAAATTCTTTGTTCAAGAAAGAAGGCAAACAAACTTGTTTTGAGGAAGGCTGAGGAAAATTTCAGAGATTGGTTAAGGTCCCAAGTTGTTCCTCTAAGTAAAAGAAGAGTTTTACTTAGAGGATGAATCACTCCTCCGAAAAGGAGTGATTCTTTCCCCAGAAGAAGATTAACCTGGGCGACCTTGGCTGTTCAAGGGAGAAGGCGGGGAGGACATGGTCCTCCAGGATTGGAGACTGTTTTGGAAGGGTGGACATAGTTCTCCATGGTGAGTGATGTCTCCGAGATGAATTCACTTCATGGATGTGGATGTGAGGCTGAGCTTTGTTTTTCAAGGAGGAGAGAGGGTTCACGAGAGATGGAAAGGCTTGTAGTGTATCATTCCTCACTAAGTTTCTCTCAAAATTGAGTAGCGTATTGATGCAGCACTTAAAGTTTCCTCAGCTTTCAGGACTTGGAAAGGACTCTGAAGGCAAAAAAACGATTTGATGGAAAACTGGCTAAATTAAATGTGCACCTTAAAACACTCTTGAAACTATGGGGTAAAAAGTGAAGGGAAGGAAAGCTTGAGAAAAACAAGAGTTTGGGAGGGAAAGCTCTTGAGGATAGTAAGTGAGTGGCTGAAATTAATGGAATGAAGTAATGGACTCGGAGGCCTTATTAATAGAGGCAAGTCTATTTCTTTAAATTGTTCCAGCTGTTTCTTTAAGGTACACTGACTATCTTGAGTTAAAGCTGAGAGGAAGGCTGGTGGGTGAAGGAGCCTTGTGATGGAGGGAGAGTGAGGACCATGGGTAGGTTACCATAGAATCCTCCCAGGAAATGGAGACAAAAGGGTGATAGGCACATATAGCCTTTGTCGTGAGGCCCATCTCACTTTCGATGATGACCGGGTGTCAGCAGATGTGGATGGGCCTGATGGATCAAAAGGTAAATGTAATGTCATTGAGGATGGTGAGAGCTTTGGGGAGAGGAGCATTAAGTGATATGATAAAAGCGAGGAATTGGACTCATTAATACGGCACTCTTTGAGAGAAGTTTCTAAGAGATCCTGAAGGATGCTACCTATCTAGATATCACCATTGGCGAATAAAACTTCATTGTTATAGCCTTCTTTGATAGGAACTCCGTAAATTACAACATTTTGGAAGGAAGGGATTTAGATTCATGCCAATTGGAGGTGTAGTGTTGTCCTCTCTTCACCGGTTCTTCGTTTTGGAAAGGTAATGAAGTGGAGTTGAGTGCTGACGAATAAGCAGCCCTTCATAGCGGCTGGGAGCTTTTGTGGAGCGGTGTTATGATTAAGGTGATCCAGTCAAGTTCCTGCGAAGAAATATAGGCCCCAGAGAAAGCATCACATGGATAAAGGGACGATCACAAAGGAGGCGGGCCAAGACTCATAAAGGTGACTCTGGCTCCGTGCCATATGAGCCCCGTGAGTGGTCGATCATGAAGGAGATCGATGATGAGCGATTATTTTCAAAAGAAGCGTAGCTACAATTGCCATATTCAGAATGAAACTACGGCGGAGACTATGGGAGAAGGATTGGAGAAAGAGACACCTCCGAAGACAACTGGTTGGGATTGGGTTTTGAATGGGATGTACATGAAGAGAATGGAGAATCTGAGATGGAGGATTTGGAGCAAGCCACTCTAAGTTGAAGACACAACCTCAAGTACCATGACCCCATGGAGAAGTGAGCCATCAGGCAGTGTGGAGATGATGAGTTGACTGTATTAGTTTCTTGTTTGCGCCTGGGCTTGCAGGAGGAGGATTGTGCAATATTATGAGTTCGAAAGGCCTTTAATTGCAGGATTATGACGAGATCTTTAGGGTTGGGCGGTGGCAGTAAGAACCACAGCTTACCTACCAAGTCGAGGTTCCACCCCTTCAGCCACCGAAAAATGTTTTAGAGAGATGGCGGAACAGAGTTGTGGAAGGAAGGTTGGGGAGACTTTTGGAAGAAGCCCGATTCGTCACAGAGTGTGCAGTGATTGACAAACATTGTCCCTATGATGATGAAGTTTGTGTAGACTTTAGGGATTTAAATGTTTCCACTCCTAAAGACATGTATGTATTGCCTATTGTTGACATGTTAGTTGACTTCATTGTAAATAATGAGTTTAATTTTAATCATTCATAGACGATTTATCTAGAGTATAGCAGAATCTTAATAGTTGTTGATGATATCTATCTAAGGCAGTGGCAGGATGTCTGGTTCCTTAGGAGCGTTTGAATAGTTGAGTCTTTTTATGAGTTTGAAGAACACTAGTGCCCAATTTGCAAAAGGGCTATGAATGATCTTCATGATATGTTAGAAGCCTGCAGTGTGGAGTTTTATATTGATGACATTACAGTGGTTAAGTAAAAAGATTGTCGAATAATATAAATCATTTAAAGAAAAGTTTTGAAAGAATGGAACAATCATTTAGAGACCAGATTCACTCAAATGTCTTTGGGGATTCAGTGGGGAAATTTTTGGGGTTCTAGTTCACTGAGGATGGAGTGGTCGGTCTGTTTTGGACCCATCCATTCGTAGGCTCCTCAAAATGAGAAAAGACCATAATTTCTTTGGTCATGTAAACTATTTAAGGAGGTTCATCTCTAAATTGTAAGGGAATGCTATGGGTTTTCTTGACACAATCAAAGTTTGAAAAATTAGGAAAAGGAAGTTTAGAAATGGGAGGAACAACACTAAGAGACATTTTGATGGAATCAAATACTATAGCACCAAGCCCCACTGTTTAATACTTACCTTTGAGAGGTGACCACTCGAACTATATCTATAAGTTTGCAAAAGGAGTTTATAGGATGCCTTTGTTTGAAATAAATATTTGAAGGCCATGAAAATGTTTACTATTTGAGAAGGGTCCTAGAATTCGGTAGAAATAAAATTATACATAATTGAGAGTTTGTGTTTGGTCTTAACACAGTAGTCTGAGAATTGGGGCATTGCCAGTCAGAATCTCAAGTGTATGTGGTCTCTGAACCGACTTAATCAAATGCGTGCTAAAGTGAGCCCATAATTAGTAGAAGAATCGAAATTGTGTATGGGAAGTTCACATGGTCTATTTTCCATAATCAGTCAAAATGACTTTCTTCTTCTCAGCCTAATCATCCTTTGGCCAATCAGACTTACATAAGGATGTGAAATTAAGGGATATATTAAGTAGAGAATGACCAGGGTTCTTGAGTTTTGATAGCTCTGCTTGAAGAATTTCATAGGGTTGGGATAAGTAATCATCTCACCAAAAGGATAAAGACACATGTCTTTCAACTTGGCGTGAAGTGCACCAACAGATTAAAATTTGAATATGAAGGTTTTTGTGAAGTGATCGGTTTGGGAGATGTTGGTTGGAACTTGGAGAAGCGAGAGAAGATGTACATATCAGTGAGACTCTCAATTAGTAGCACAAATTTATTAACATGGGGAAAGATAAATGCAATGAGCTTACCTGCTGACTTAGTATTACCATTTAGCTTTTGCTCAAGTGTTAAGATTCTTTGCAGCAAATTGGATTTTGAATAGTTGCCTAGGAATCTAATTGAGAAGCGGATGAGCTAGCATAAGTGGCTGCTGGAATTGTAGAAGATGAAGCGAGGGCCTGGCTCATAAACATTGGCAGTAGGAAGAAGATCACCTTAGTTTTGTAGAAGGAATCGGGTGGAAGTCGTCGGTATGAATCTGATGTTGCACGGGAAGTGAAATTATGATCGGAGCAGTGTTAGAAAGGAATCCTGTGAGTAAGTCCCATTAGGTGAAAAGCTAAATCACAGAACTTGATCCTATTGGAAGGAGGAATTACATGTGAAGGACAGATGGAGTTCTTTGCTCAAATGTTATACTTCATGTAAACAGTATGAAAGTGATAAAACAAGTTCACTTAGGAAAGTGCAATGGAGCCAATCAATGGGATAAAATGCAATGGCCGGTTGGGACATGTGACTATTTTGGCCTACCAAATCCTAGGTGATTGCATCAAAATTACTCCAAGCACATATGATGTCAAAGTATGGTAGCATCTGAAGGCACCTCTTGTGAGTACCTCAAATTTATTGAAACCATGGCCTTGCCTTTAAGGAGGATGGGCCGCAGACTTGACCAGGGAAAATCCTACCAGCTTACTGTAGAAAGGGACGAAAACATGTGACCTTTCACAGAACTATTTACCGCTCGTGGTGGAAGCAGTACCCATGAAGGTAAGTAGGAATGTTTATCAAATTCATCAGGCAGATCGTTTCACCAGTTCCAGAATTCTCAGTCATTCTCCCTTGACCGACCTTTTGCTGTTCTTATTCTGGAAAAGTTAAACTCATTTTTTTAAAAGGAACTATGACATTCAACTCATCGAGATCCTACTCCTTTATACCCAAGAATGAAACGAGCATAAGCTACAGCAATTTAGTAGTTGGGAGGGTGTTTGGAGATGACTCTCTGAAGATTAGCACAAAATTTTATTTTAAGACCTTATGGGCTTATAGAACCTAAAGAAAATCCTCTGAGTGGTCATGTTCCCTCTTTAACTACTGTGGTGGGATCTCTGGACCACTTCTAATGGAGGTGAGTAGTTTCATGCTACTCCAAGGTATCTAGAGTAGAATGACCTTAATCCTCCAAAAATCTGATGAGACAAAATGATGATGGAACTTGGGGCATTGGATGGGAAGAGATTCTGACTGACTGACCACATCATGATCTGCAAGAAAAAGGTGACCGGACTCTGAGTGGACTGGAAAGGGAGTTTTGGAGGAAGGTTGTGGTTTTGGAAGGAATTGTTTTTCTGTCGGTTCGAGAACAAAGGAATTTGGGAAATAGTCTCTAGCTAGGAAGGGACCATTCAAGAGTTCGCATCAAAATCTTTGTAAAAATAACACTGCTTCATCAAGCCTTGGAGGTGCGCGGGTTCCATAAGAAGTACCTGAAAGTATTTTCCATGATGTAGAAATCTTTGGACACTACCAAAGAAAAACTAAGGTGAGGAATGAGGAATAAACAAAATGGTCCCATTGGCCACTTTTTGGATCGGAAACTATTCACAGTAGTTACTTTGAGTGATAAAATGGTATTTTAGCCTCATTACTCAAACCTTTTGTATTCCTCGTGACATACTTGGACTATACCTGATGTCTTATGAATAAATAAAGTAGGTCTTCTAACACTCACCAGTTTTGAAGGAAATATGTTTGTGACCTGGGTTTAAGGGAAAGTGGGCTTTTGTGGGTGTGTGATACTAAGTAAAGGCTTTTCCCAAAGAATAAGGCTTGTTGTGTCATCAATTCTCAAGAAAGTAGGTTTCACGACCACTTTAGGGACTGGAGAAGGCCATAGGATGACCTCAGTGATGAGTGTTTGGCTGGTTATGGGCGTGTGGGTTTGTCACAGGATGTTCATGTTTAGCTATTGGTTTTAAAAAATCACCTCGTAGGTCCTATGACTCATTGAGTGTTGGAGAAATAAGTATAAAATCATTTGGACTGGATATACTTCTTGTCAATGGTTTCCTCCATGTTCATGTTTTCATCTAGAAAGTCACAATCCCCGATTTTCATGAAGTTGGTCCTTGACCACATTATAAATTATAAGACTGGATTCAAGATAGAAGTTTGAGACGTTAAGGTCATTTGATGTTCACCTCAAAGCTTACAAATTCTTTAAAGATTCCCTCATGGTTTTGAGAAAGACCTTTTTGACCACATCAAAGATTAGGAAATGGGGGTGAAATATCCGAGTGAATAAGAGCAGGCATGCAGCGTGGTTTTGTTTTCCCCCAAATAAGCACCCAGGACAAGTTCATGATAGGAGTATCATAATCACTCTAAGATTGAAATAAGCCTCATGTTGGGTGGAGTAAAAGTGGGCTTTGTGTAGCTTTGTATTCAAATACAAGACTTCTCCTAAGTAATTGGACATAAATCATCATTACACCATGATAGGTCCATCCCTTGGGAGAAATGGAAAACGAGACAAGAATCAAGCAAATTGGATGAGAATTGAAGAGGTTTGTGCTGAATTTGGCATATAGTCATGATTATGACTCAGACTATGATCAAGAACTAAGTGTAAATAAGCCACCATGACACCATGTTTTCAACTACTTGGGACGACATAAGTTCCATGAAATTATTCTAAGCTGAAAAGGATTTAAGAAGCTTAGGAGTAAAGTAAAATGTTCTTAAAGCCATGATTCGGGAAAAATGGTTTTTGGTTTTTTATCAATCCTGTCCCTATCATAATAAATAAATAAAGTAAGCCTTATGACCACCAAGTGAAGGAATATGTAATCCTCAAAATGTGCTTGTCTGACAACAACGATCAATTGAAATTATTCAAAGTAAATATTCAGCAGATAATCAAAGAGTGAACATAATGCAGCATGATTCTCAACTCTAGGTTCAGTCTGTAGAGTTGTGGTGTTTATGTTTAGTATATTTTGCAAAATCCAGAGAGTGAGCCTAGTGCTTACCTTAGTCCACTAATCTGTCTGCCATGGCTGTGATGCCGCGATGTGTAAATGTTAGTGATAGCACACACATCCAAGGTAGAGCTAGTCATTCTTTGTGGTCCACTTCAGTTCATACACATACATTAGTGCATGTAGTAAATGTTAATGGAGTTACAACATACCAATCAAGAAAGAGAAAGGTTGGCGATTTCTACCTAATCGAAAAGGTAAGATGTTTGAAGATTATTTAACACAAAAGTGATGACAAGGAATATAAAAGAAATGAACTAGTATGGATAATGTCCAAATGTCTGAGGACCCATGTAAAATCGGTGACTCAATAATGCAGTGAGTGGGGGATCATATCTTAGAAAAATCAAAAGATCTAGGGTCATAACCCCAAGCACTCTTAGTGAAACATCGATCTATTACAGTGAGATCGAATCATCAGGCCTTTCCTTTCATAGAGGATAAGAAATCACGAGAAATAGTCTTTTGTTAGTGATTTAGAGCCTTGAGTATGAAGAACCTCTGCTATTAAGTATCGGAAGACAACTTGGTTTTTTCCTTTCTATTTCTTGAGGCCCGACAAAATTTGATTTTGCTCTTCACGGAGCACCGATCTCTTGTTTATTTCACTCTAATTTTGGATGCTGCGGTTAGTGAATGGCTTACAGATTACTTTCATACTCATACTTTTCCCACCAGCTGATTCCTCCAAACTCAAAATATCACTTAGAGCATTCTCAGTTACCACATAACAAGTGGAAATAACCCAGGAGCGGTATCTAACCCTAGAAATCAAGCCCATTTGTAGAGGCTCAAGAAGGTACAATAATATTGCCAATAAGCGCACTTGAAAAGCATGTTTTGGACCCAGTGGATAAGGAGAAGGCCCCGGGCTCAACGGATGGCTAATAATGGAGGCGGCTGACTACATACGGTTGGTGAGAGTGGAATGGCTCGACATGAGATGGCTTGGTCGAGAAAGGAGAGATCCAGACGGATGGGCATGTTATTGGACTACCAAAGTAGACCAGAGAACACACAGAAAGGTAAAGTGGAGCAATTTGATAAAGAAGTAAAGAGAAAAGTAAGAACAGGAGCGGTGAAAGTGGAGTTTTCTAAATGGGCCATGACCAAATTTGAAATGGCCTATTAGGATTAAGAGTCGTTTGAAGATAATTCTTCCCCTCGATGCCACCAAACTATTTTTTTGGATTCACCCTCATTAAAGCTGATCTTTCCTTTGCGTGATCCTTATCTGACCTCTAATCTCTATAAAGGATCATCTTGTGTGTTACAAGAAAAATTCAAACTTGAGCTATCATGGATATGAAAGCCAGGTTGGAATTGATGCTTTTCAGCGTTTTCATGGCGCCTTGATGGCGCTGTAGAAGTACAAAGCGTTCGAGAAAGCGTATGGAAACATGGGAGAAAAGCGAACCGCAATCAGGTGAGTGTCAGCCTTCAACCGAGTGGAAGGCGGGATCGTTGAGTGTGCGACTTGGTGTATGCATGTGGGGTGCTGGCGGCGATGAGCGTTTGGAGTTGTTGTGCTGGAGAAAGGAGCCTCAAAATCTTGGATTACCTGTGCTTGACCCTTTCACCTGGTTCGACCGGAAGCTTGATGGCGATTCTACGGAGGACTGGGTATGATCATGTGGGCTGGCTGTTTGGAATCATCGTTCGTGGCTCATCACTTGGCTGGCGAATATAACAGCCATGTGCTGTTTCTGAGCTCATTCCATCTACTGGCTGCAATCTCCGTCATCTCTAAATTTGAGCCCCCAGATCATCATCTCTTCAATCATCATCCTTCCTTCATCTCATCAGAACTCACTTTCTTGCATAACAACTCCTTTTTTTTATTTGTTCTTGGTCGGGCGGTTTGAGAATTTTGGGAGAGACATATATCCAGTCAGTACCATCTTTTACAATCATGGTTTTTTGTTTGAGTCAGGAGTTGAGGAAGTTGGAGAAGGAGGCAGTTTGTGGAGATTAAATAAGTTTTAATCAAATTGCCAGGCCATTAGAACCAGTTTTGACACCAAAATCATCTAGACTTCGTTTTCTTACCATCAATTTTTCTTTGAGCAGCAACGTTTTCAGACTATATTTGATTAAACAAACAATTAATTTAAGATTTCTGTTTTAAATTTCTCTAAAATATTTGTTTTGGAATTTAAACCAATTAAATTCATAATTTCATTTTTGTTTCTTACAAGAAAATGACACAGCTTTTAAATTAAAGCCAAATTAAGTCTGAATTCATTTTAAATTATCTTAAAAAAATATTAGCACTTTTAAATTTAAACCAGATTAAATTCTAGTTACTAACATGAGGATTAGCTTTAATTATGTGCCCAATTATTAAAATTTTAGTCAGTTCATATTTATCATAGAAATGTGAATATTATTATTGTTGTTTTTTAGAATGAGTTCCTCAGGTTCGAATTAAAGAAAAGATTTTATTATTGAAAATAATGTTGCATTGAAGTTTCGGAAGGCGAATGTTGAGATGTAAATTTTCATTGATCAGAAAGATCTTGGCGGGAGAAGTGAATAGACTTAAAACATCACTTAAATTGGAACTCATCTGTGAAGTATGGAAACCATGCTGAGAGATTAGTGAATGTTAGATTGGAATACAAAGAACATTGACAATTTTATGGGATGAAAAAAGCAGAAAAGGAGGCTTAAATTGCTCCAGTGGTATGGTCCAACGATGAATGAGAATTGTATCCAGAGCAATAAGTGTATTTGGGGATTGAGGTGAGACCTGTTCTGGGGACTAGCTGGATGTGAGTCTAAACTTAGCGACTATGTTAAAGTGGCTGGTCGAGGTGAAGCAAGAAGAAAGGGAAGGAAGTGTGTAGAAAGATTGGGTAGAGTTTACATGTATTCAAAGGTCTCCGTTCGGCAATTTGCTTGAATAGTCCTTGTTGGATTACTTTATGAGTGGATCTTTGGTACCAAATTTTGACCCGGGTTTAGCCTCCATCTAGTATGAGGTGAGGACATAGTTCTTAAAGAAGGTGAATGACCCCGAGTATCATTATGGAAGATCCATGAAAAGAAACTTGGAAACAATATGGATGTTCAGGTATGGGATGGTTTGAATGGATGGAAGGCGGGATTATTAACTGAAAAGAAAGAAAGAAAATGGGTTTTGGTGAATAGTCCTTTCTTGGCACTTAGTTTTATGAAATCAGTGATGTACGATACAATAAAAAATGAAATTAGTATTTAAGATAATTTTGATGGCGAGTGGATTTGGAAGAAATTGGGGAGAATCAGTGTGTAAGTCATCGCGATAAATGCCCTCTAATTATGCAGATATTTGGAATGAGGCTTATGGAAAAAAAAAGGAGAAAAGATTATGGTGGACTTAATATGTTTTGTTGATCTTTGGGATCATTGGAAAGGTAAATGTTCATGAAATACTACATATGGAGAACAATGAGTGGTGGAGGTTCATCTAACAAGCCTTAGCTATGGGTTCTTAAGCAGTAAGGGCTTGTTTTGGCGATAATGGACTCTTAGTCTGTGAATTCTGCATAGTTTGCTGTTTTTTGTTTCTTACTCTCAGAAAACCTTGCTATAAAGCAAAAAGCAAGCTCTTATAGCAATCTTTCTCCTCGGAAAAATGAGTGTTTAAGAGCAAATGAGCTAAAAAGGTAGAAAATTGAAACTCGAAATATAGTGTTGTTTGATCCAAATTTTGGCCTCCGTGACTTGGCTTTTGCATAAGACCCTTTGTTCCATTAGTTAGTGTCTTGAGAGAGTTAGTTCGAAGGAAAAGACCCTGCCATAGAGTTATATTTATGGTGATGGATTAACAAAGGAGAAGGTGCATTTAATTATTGCAGGGCGTGGAGAAAATGTGGCCACCCGGTGAAGGTGGGTGCGGATATGGATATGAAGCTTCATCGACCTTCACATCACGTGAGTTGCATATCTTAATCCTCAATTGCGATATAGAGGATAAGTTCTCTAATGTTGATGAGTGGAAGGATTATTTGAATAAACGGATAGGATGTTGGATTATCAAGGCGTTTAAAGCTAACATTGATTTGGACTCATTGACCAAGCAATGGGTGAGATTTAGGAGTCGTGTTGCAGTTGATTCTCGAACATTAAGAAGTCCCACTACTGAGTTGGTGAGATCATGGTTTTGGGGTTGAGCACGAGTTGCAAAGTTTGCTATTGAGTCATAGCCTTGTGTGGTGGGATGTGAAGAGTTGAGCATATTTAGATCGATAATATTTCTATTTTATAAATTTTATACATATAATGTTATCTTCAATGTTAGAGAACTTTATTTCATTTAACCATCGATTTCTTTAATTCATTATTTTGTGGAATAACAAAAAAAAAAATAGACTTGAACAAATCAAAGGAGTTGAATCTCTGGTGACATAACAAGGTCTGACACTACAGATTGAAGAAACGAAGTCTACAAGAAAACCGAAATGTTGATCGATTTTGATGAGGAGATTGAAGGTCGAGGGATGATGAGTGGATTGCGGGAGAAAGATCCTCATCACGCCAGATCTTTATTTGAAGCCGGGGATGATGGGTTGTTCAATGTTGATGCTATTAGAAGTTATGTCGTCGACAGTGGACTCGAGAAGCATCATCGGTTCTGTGGTTTCTTTGCGCGTTCTCGAAGGCATGTAGAAGTACCAAATAAGTGCGAAGGATGATCATAAATTTACGATTAAATTTAAATAAAAAAACTATAATATTTACACCCTAATTAAAATAATTTATACTAGGTACAGGAAGTGAAGCCAAAGGCAAAGAGGAAGGTTCAATTTGACACAATTGATGAAGATAATGATAGAAAGTTTCGCATGAAATGGGGATACATGATGGTGACGTTTTCAGCTTTTTGAATGGTTTGGATGGATGATGATGATATTGGAGGGTTTGGTTGAGAGCAGTTTCATGCAGTTAATATTCATGACTTGGGGTTGTAGCTTTTAATTAAGTTTGAAACTATTAGTATAGTTGAATCTGTTTTCTATTCCCTTATGACTTTGTTATGGTTTTAGTAAAGTAGTGAACTAGTATCTTTTTAATAATTATAATGAGATTGTTTTCATGTTTTAATTTTATCTTTATTTTAATTTTATATATTTTGATATTAATTATATGTTATTGATGCTCAAAAAGAAACAGCATAATGACATAGAGAGCTTAACTGCGCCTCATGAGCTCTGAAAAAACGCCTCTTATACAGCTTTAGCCAGCACTTACAAAAACTTTAAGGTTGGGAGGGTGTTTTTATTTATATATTTGATTTAGATCTGAAACCCAGAAACATATGAGGAAGCTTGATTTCCAGCTCCTTCTTCAATTTTTTACTAATGGGCATACTAGGAAGAGGAAGTGAAGCACACTTTACGAAAGACAAAGTTAGAACTAAGGATTTGAACTTGTCAAAGAACTAAAGTGCAAGGAAAAACAATGAACATAATTCATATACAGGAAGAGAAGGACGGGGCTGAGTAAAGCTCATCAATCGTGGATACTGAAGTGAGAAAAGGATTCGCAACAGTGACACTAATAGTCTTGAGAGCCATAGGTTCTTATCTGTAAGTAAAGATTAAGATTCGATTGCTCTACTAGGATTCTGGAGAGAAGATGATCACAAGGAATTGAGAGGAATAATTTTGGATAAAATGCAGGTGAATCCAGGCCCAGCGAGACTCTGTCTGAGTAAATGGAGTGAAAGTGTGGAAGAAAAGATAGTTGGGGAAAAACATAGCAACCCCAGATCAAAACCACACCAAGTGTCTTTGAGGAATGCGATGGATGTTTCAAAATCCAGCCAGTGGGGAGTAGAAGAACTCAAGAGTCTGTTGCAGGGCCCAGTGCAGAAATAGTGTAGGAGACTTAGCTATAGTTTGACTGAAAGGCGTTTTTGTGTTTAGGAAAAAAGAGTAAAGGGTTTATTAGATATGGTCTAAATGGATTGAGACGGCACAGTGAAAGGAACATTGAGGGAAAGAATCGATGCGTGATGGCTCGGGGAAATGGGGCAAAGTCGGATTTGTCTCAGAGCAGAAGAGCTCCTCCGCCACTATGGTAAGGAGATGCCTCAGTCACATCTTGCTCATTGGCATGTACAGGGGCCCGGGAAAATGGTATCCAGCATGGGTTGCCTGATGGCAGGACCTGGCAGGAAGATACTCCGTGGAAGGTTTACCACAAATAGAAGCGAAAAATGACAAAAGAAGAACCCCGTAAGGAATACAGTAGTATATGGTAAGGAACCTCGGTAGAAGTTACATTATACCGTATAAGCGGATAATTAGGATGTTTGGGAGAGGTGGAAGAGACTTGAGATGAGAGTGATGGGCTATAAGACATCATGAGGCATCATTCTCATCCATTGCTACAGAGACTGTTGATAAGGATAAATTGTCCCTCATGGTGATGGATCAGGGACTTGAAGAAGGAAGAGAGAATGGGTCTAAACCACGTGGACCCCGATCCTTAAGGCGATCTTGATCAAATCAAAATCCGAGTTTACTCTCACCTTGGGAGGCTTCGTCGTTGGAGCATGCCAAGGTTCGGATGTTCCTAGAAATGAGAGGATAGTTTGGTCACAGTGATCTGATCCTCCCGGGATGCCTAGGCCATAGTTGGCCGAGTATAAACATGGGCCAGTGAGTTGGCACCCAATAGCATCTTTGTTGACGTGTCAGGAAAGGGCCAAGGAGTAGGAATAGCTACATCTCATTGCATGAGCAGGTCCTGATCTCTTCTAGAAACCAGGAGGAAGGAATGACAATGCCACAAGAACATAGGAGAAAGAGTATTAGCCAGAACCAGGCTAAGAGAAAAATGAACATGGAGTGGGAGTGAAAGTGAAGTAAGTATCATGCCAAGGAGGGTGCCATCCATGTCGAAATGGAATGGAGACACTGCATGGAGGAACCGAGAAAAAAGTCACCATGTGTGGAATGCACAAAAGAAATTAAGCCAGGGGATAAACCCTTTTTAATGGAAAATTTTCAAATAGCAATTACCTTGTGATGAAAACAGTCTTGCAATCTTACATGCACAAGGGAAGGCGTGTAGAGGAAAGATCATATTAAGAATACTGAGTGAGCCTTATTGATATAAGTTCTCCAGACAGATTGTCAAGTTGGGGAGTTACCTTTGTGGCCCATGTTTGAGTCTAGATGGGGCAAAAGATCAGGAGTAGGGGAGAGACCTGAAGGATTTGCATGTGGAGGAAAACAGCTCATAGACCGGACTCTTTCTTGATTTTTAAAGACTTCGGTGAAGAATGGGAGGAATTTGAAGTTCGAAGCCCAGAAAAGGATAATTTCTAGATTTTTAAAGACTTTTGGATTTGAAGAATGAAGGATAAAGCTGAAAAGGATAATTTATATGAATTTTCAAGACTTTTCGGTGAAGAATAGACGATTTGAAGTTAAAACTAAGAGTATCCTTGTTCTAGATTCATAAAGACTTTTTTGGTGAAGAATGAAAGGTTGGGAAGTTCTAAAGAAACAAGAAAAGGATTCTTCTTGATTTTTAAAGACTTGCATGAGTGAGAATAGATGATTCAAAAGTTCTAAAAGCAGAAAAAATGATTCTTTCATCTGATTTTTACAAGAGCTTTTTTAGGGTGAAGAATAAGGATTTGAGATTTTAAAATAGAAAATGTTGATTTGAGAATATCACTTACATTCTCAAACAAATACGCCTAAGTGTCGAAAGAATAATCAAGTTTGAAAGTTACAACCCATTAGGCAAAAATCACAAAAGTTTTCTTAAAGGCGTCAAGACAGGACAAAGAATGAGGCACCTAAGGGATCATATTTGAGCAAAGCACAGGTTTGTCCACAAATCATTGAAAGAAAATCAAGCCAAACAAAGCTCCACGGTCACAGAAAAGGAAAATCAAGATGGAAGTGGGAGGGGGGTCGAAAGGCTTGACCTTTCAAATAAGCGGTGGCATGTGTCTTTGAGGATAGAACACGGGTGTGAACTTTTCGTGATGAGCTGGCAATTCAAAGAACACGATAAACGATAAAAGTTTTAGCAAAAGAGATGGCAAAAATAATCGGGCTGCAACTGTCGCCGCGATAATTAGAATACCGAGTGACAAGCGTTGGCAAAGCGAGGCTATAAGTGGCTTATCGGAGTCCGGCGCAGCGGCGTGGTAAAGTGGCGATGACTGGTAGTAGTGGCGATAACAGGTTTGAAGGAAGAGCTGCAATGCGGCGATGTCGATTCGGCGCTTAGCGTCATTGTTGAAATGTTAAAAACAAAGCGTGCGGCTTGTTTGCGGCGAAGAAGAAGAGATGAAGTCAGCCAGTGACCTGACAAACAAATTCACGGTGTAAATCGTTAGCGGCGATTAAAGTAAAACAAAAGTGAAAGCCGGCCTCGAAACTCCAATGATGATGGCAGGCGAGAGCAGAGAAATGTAAGCGGGTATTTTCGACTAGAATGAGGCTGAGGACGAGAGGGGAAAGAAGAGGAGAAGGATGGGGAAAGAGAAGGGAAGATGAAATGGCGGAGGTTGTTTAATCGAAGGATTTCTTCTTACTAAACCTTCGAAATCCCCGAAGGAGAAGGTCTTTGATGTGAAGAAAGGAAATAATTGCTCTTTTGACATGGCCCGGAACCGGTGGTATGGGGGGGATCAGAAAGCACGTGTTGAAGAAAGAGTGGCGGGAGGCTTTCTCGAAGTGTGCTCTAGGCTAACTAGATTAAATCTATTGGGGCTCCGGGATTTTGGCTCGTTCAACACTCAAATTGAGCTGCTGCGTTTTAGCGGGTAAAAGTTATAAAACTTTGGGCCTCGTAATTTGAAAATGAGAAGAAGGAAGAAGGTCGTTTGATGAACGAAAAAATCCTTTTCCTTCAAACGCATGGCCCATGGGCCATAATTGTATGAGACAGTGTGGATACTGAAAATAAATTTTGGGCCCAAATGGTAGTGGAATGGGCGAATAAGATATCTGCATAAGCAATCTGACCTGACTCAATCTTCGATGCTGTGACCTCATTTGAAGATCTGTGTGAGGTTTGGGTTTCTGTAATTTTAAGAATGCCTTCCAGTAGAGAATATTGGAGACTTGTCTAAGGCAAAAAAATGGAAGAAAACATTCTTCAAGTCAAGATATGGCAAAATCGTGGAATATTGATTACTTGGAAGGGTGCAGAAGAAGTTATAATGGGAAGCAGAGCCTCCTTAGTAGGAACATAGACAGGTTATTGGAGAAAATTAGGTTTAGTCATGATTACTTAGAAATGCCTATAAAGAGGACTCAACTTCAATTTTGGAAGGATCATCAACCAAAATCAATAAAGATCAAACATTTGATGTTCTACAAGTTCATCAGCCATATTTTATAGATTTTTAGCTTAGTTTTACATGTTTTTCTTTACAAGCATTTGTTAATTCAAATCTCTTGTACAACAATAGCAGTTTGTGATGCCAGTTTCTGACAGAAATCTGCTATTTTTCAACCTAGTCCAGATTAAGTTTCATCTCATTTCAAAATTCGATTACTTTGATCTGGTTTTTCTGGTGTTGCTGATTTGGTTGCAGGAATTCACATTTACAAAGGAGCTAGGGGATCAATTTTTTAGTGGTGAGGTTGGTTCGACACGGTTTGGGTTGAAGTAACATAATTTCACATGTATGCATTCACAAATTTTAAAGTGTTTTTGTATGTTTTATTAAATTCACTATAAAATCCCTCAAAACAATAGTGAACACTATTTTAATGTTTTCTGAAAACTATTATTGTTCTCTGAATTCAGTGTTTATTGTGTTCTTCATGTTTTTTAGAACAAAAGATTGATAACCAAATAGGTTCTATGTTTCTCTTGTTCTTATTTTCCAAATAAAAAAAACGGGTTTTAAAGTGTAGCGGCTTTGCATAGTTTATTTTCCACTGGACAACATTTGGGATGAGAAAAATTTAAACAACAAATTGGGATAGAGGAATTTTCAAAACATATATTACTCACTTTGTGGACTAGTCTGATCTGGATATATGAATTAATTAACCTTGATTTTATGGTGTTTTCTTAATAATTTTTAATTTGACAAAATTATTGGGGCTGGAGTATCATTAAGTTTGTTTGGATGTTTTGCCTGAAACTGTTCTTCTCATTTTGTTTCCGCCTATTTGGCGATTATTTAGCTTTGGGCGTTTCAAGTGATGTTGGTGAATGTTATAACATTGGTTTACTTTCTAATGGTCATCAGTTTGAGAAGTGAATGATATGGTCTTGAGTTCATGAGTTTTACTCTTCCAGTGAGTTTATCATTACCAAGTCGTCCGCCATTAATTAGGATATAGTAATTTCATCGTAAAATATTATTTTGATGTAATTTTTGCTTAATCAAAATATAGTTTAAACAATTGATTAGAAATAAAATAAAGTGAGACATCAAAATAAATAAAAAATTGATTGAATAAGAAATAAAATTGAGACAAAAAAATAGAAAAATAAAAGAAGTTTTAGACACTTTGAGACAAAATAAAGTTTTAACATAGAAACAGAAAAGTAGAAAAGAAAGTTGGGACTCAGTAATTGAAAAAAGCTTTAATTTGTAACAGGAATGATGTTATATAAACTTTTCCAAACCTTAAGGGGATTGTTTGGAGGGCATGAAAAGAAATATATATATATATATTTGATTGTACTTTAAAAAAAAATTTGTAAAAATAAATACAAAATTAAAATTTGTTAAATATTTGCATATAAGTACTATAAATGTTTTTATTGAAGCTGTAACAATATCTGAGGAATGAATTTATGAGTTTAAAATTTATTTTGTTTTTTTCATCTTTTCATTTTTTCTTTTTCTTTATATAAGCATAACTTTGAGGAGTCAGCTCAAAAGAAAAAGAAAAGAAAAAGAAAATGAGGATAAGAAAATTTAGAAAATCTTATAAAATTTTTTTGTTACTATTATTTTCTAAATAATTAAAAAAATAAGATTTTGTCAGTATTCCTAAATAAAAATATTTCTGGTGTAGCACTTTCAAAAAAGTACAGAAACCAATAAGAATCAAAATCTTGAGACCAATTGTCTCATGCTTATACCAAAGTAATTTATTGGCATAGTTGAAATAGGGCTCCACTTGATGATTCAGATAACATAATCGAAATTAATCACCCTAATTAGAAAGTTTTGAATGCAATTTGTGTGGTTTCTGACATGGAGGAGTTGAATGTGGATGAGTAAATTAAGATTGGAATAAGTAAAAATTTTGATATGATTTTGTTAGAGTACAATTCGAAAATTCAATATGATTTTACTTGAAGTTGGATTAATTTAACTGAAAATGCTTGGGGTTGAATTTGTGTCAGGCTCGTTTAACTTATATTTAATAGTGGGTGTAATTTTTAATAAGTCGATCTAAATTAACTCATTAATTATATGGTTGACCAATCAAATTTTCATGGGCTATTCTTGATTTTAAAGTTAATAGATTTAAAAATTTGAATATAATCTTAAATGAGTTATTTATCAATCAGGGTTATAATATGTCTTGTCACCCCATTAATAATTGATTATAGTAGTAAATGTGTTTTTTTAAAATATGATTGTTGCATGTCGTGTTCGGATTATTTCACTTTATTAGAGAATAGCTGTTGGCGTTGGTGAGACGTGGACTGGTCTGTAGTGCCACTTTAGATTAATCAGCTTAGATTCAACATACTTTGACCAGTGTTTGCTGGGTTTTTGTCTTTAATCCAATTCTTTACATTAAACTGTAGTTGATCAAATTTAATTTTAGTAAGTCAGGACTTAGATTGCAACTATGGAATACTGTTATATAAACTGTTCTGAGCTCTTAAGGATGTTCAAGTTGCAGAAAAATAATATAATTTTTTATGTTTGATTGTGCTCTAAATATTAAATGTTGTTGGGATACCTAGGTGGACCTATCTTTCCTTTGTCACTGGCCTAAAAGCTTTGTAGTTTCTGATTTAATTTTTTTTTTTAAATGTGATGTTAAGATGTTATCATAATTGCATAGATTGTAAGTTTGGGGACACTTCTGAGAGACTTTTTTAGTGTACATCAAAACAAATATAAACGAAATAGATGACATGTTTTTAAAAATATTTTATCGTCCATACTAAAAAACTAAAATAATATATAAAAAATAATTTATTAATTTTAAATTTTGTTTGTTTTCTTCCTGTTCTTTTTCTTTTTCTTTTATTTAGATCAGACATAACTTTAAGTCAGCCACTTGGAAGGAAAGAAGAACAGAGGGGATAAAAATTTAGAAAATGTTCTCATTATGTTTTTCAGTGGTTTTGCATCTGATTCTCTGACCAATAATTTTGTTAACAGCACTTTCAAAAAAAGTACAACAATAAAATCCAAAAAATCTTAGACCAAAATTGTCATGCCCCTTTCAAAATATTCATGTGCCTGGATTTGAAATGGGCTGCAGCTGGGTTTAGCTGCTGAAGGAGTTGAATGCAATTTGAAGCCAAGCTCTTATATGGAGAGGACTGAATGTCAATGACAGTGATTCTGGGTGACTGGCAGGGATTTGACGTGATTTGTCTTGCGACTCGAATTCGACATAATTTTTGTAGTTTAAGTTGTTTGAGTTGGATTTATTGCGACCGTTTTATTAACTAGTTTTTTGTGGAGAAGTATTTTGATGTTGTGGAAGCTCATAAATAAAAACATAAATCTTTGAATCATTCACTTATAAAGGATGAAAATCATAACAGGTTGGAAAAAAAAAAATTTATTAGGATTCAAGTGACAATACATAAATAGAAACATAAATATTGGATCAGCTCAAAACTATAAGGATGAAATCTCCATGGGAGTTCATCACTCTTGTCAATTAGTTAAGTGATGATCTTTTCCAGTGAGGATTTGGGTTACTAGAGCGTGAATGGAGCCTGGTTATGGTGAGACAGGAACGTTGTGTTGATGCGAAGGCCTGCGGATCGATCGGGACCAAGATAGAAGACTACTTCTTCAGGTTGGTCTACTTGGAGCTTCAGGATGTAACCTCCTCTATAGAAAACAAAGAAAGAAAGGAAAGATTCGAGAAGGAGGGAACTGGCAGTCGTGGCTGAATGTGAGTGGTTCTTGGTTGGGAGAAAGATGTTTATTATGGAGTGAATGTTTTCAGTGCAGCTTCATTTTGATAGAGGTGGCGCAGTATTTATAGTATATATTTTCCAAGTTGGATAGTGATTAAAGTTCTTTCCATTTGGAGCTGGGATATTTGTGAGATTTGCTCAGTGTCAGACTCGATTAGGAATATTAGAAAAACGGTTTATTTCGAACATCTTCGCACCCTCATTAGTGAATCTGACAATCACTAGGGATGGTGCGTTTGTGAATAAATTATCTTGTTCATTGGTAGAGATTTAGTGGATTGCAGATAAATATGTTGACTGAGGATTATTCTCTTCCCATATCGATGAGATTTAGTTTGATTTATGTGAATGTAGGCCTTCTCGATTACCTAACCAACCTTTAGTAGGCAGTTAGACTTATCTTTGGAGCGTTAAAGGGCTGAAGTGTTTGATGGTAATGCCCTCTTCATGAGTTTGGCAGAAATTAGGCGTATGAGGCAGATTTTTTATGGCTCTTTTGTGGGTTCTTTGGGGCGCGTCGCAGTGTCGTAGAAGCGAAGGTTACATCAACGTTCATCATCGGATGCAATTTCCGCGTGTTTATAAGAAGTGCAGGTTAGTTAAGGCTTGAGTGAATCATCGTCTTAGATAATCTGATGACTCTTGGTTTGCGCTCATTCTCCCTTCTTCCAGTTTCTTCCTATTTCTTTTCATGGACATCCTCTGTCTTGTGTGCCCTTGATCTTTTTTTTAAGCACCCCAATGAGTTCGGATTCCCTCTTCATCATTCATCATAAACCCTTTTATGCAGGGTCCTTCTCTGGCGACCTGGATGACTATTAAAATAAATTTAATTGCTGGAACCCTTTCGCGTCTTTCTCTCTTTGGACATGCCGCCACAGGCGTCCGTCGGAAGTTGTTAAAGTGGGCGAGTTGGTTCCTCTTCATAGCTATCACCCAAAACGAATTAAGATTAGCTCTTATTCTCTGTGTGTTGGAAGTGACTCTTCGATTATTCAGCAAGTTACGGGGCGAACTAGCGGCGCCTCAAACTGGTTGATGGGGTGATCATCAGAATGCTCCAGGCGCCGCCTGTACTGAGACAGAGGTAAGGAGAAATGGAGCCAGTTAAGTATCCACAGAAGTCGAATACACAAAATCAACGTCGTTAGTCTTTTGGATTGTCAGGGCACAGCAAGAGTTTGGTCCCTCGTGTGAGACCACTTTGGCTGGCGTTACCAAACTACTCCTTTTAGCGTCCGAGTGGTCCCACCGTCATTTTGACCTCACTATCTATTAGTTTCGCATGCCTAAAGATGGTATGGCCTGTATTTGAAGTGAAAACAGAATGTGGTCTTACAGCTTCTCTCTTGCATCCCTTTATAAAGGAGTTTCTGACATAATGTCTGTCCTTCTCAGCTTTAGCCGATGTTTGAGGGTAATTTTAGTTTGATCTGTGGTTTCTTGGGGTGGGGAAGCAGTGTTCCGATGGCTTTGCATAAGCTGTCTTTTGATGGAAGTAAATGAGAGCTTCCTCTGTGCACTCAGCATCACCCAGCGCTCCTCTGGTGATTCGATCTTCCTCCTCTCACAGGCACCGGAAGAGCGATTACTTTAACTGGCTCATGACCATAATTAGGAAGTATGACACCGACAAGACGACACCTAAGCGTTCGGTTGTGACCACCCAGAGAATCACGTGAGTGTTCATTTTGTTTAGTATAGTCTTTATGAGATTAATTTGATTATGCAGTGCGCGTTGTTCTGAGCCCCCTTTCAGTTGCCAGGCTGGGTGCCTGATGCTGAGTCAGCGCGTCATAACCACCCGAGCGTTAAGTGAGTGTCCCCAGCGATCCTAGTCATGGGTTCCGTCAGTGGATATTCCTGGCGCCAGAGCACAAAGTCCAGCGCCTGCGCTGTTTGAGGCCTTGCCTCCTTCCCTTATCAAGTCTGCTCCTTCAGACCTTAAGTGCAGAGCCCACCAAAGGAGAGCTCTGGCTCGGAGTGGAGGCAGTTAATCTCGAAAGTCTAGGACGTCTTGGAGAAAACCTTGGACTCGGGTTGGAAGAGCCAGGCCAGTGGGGTCTTAGGCGAGGTTAGGTGGTGTTGTGTTCACCTTTGCACAGTTGAGCATCAGTGAGGATGTTGTGGCTCCTGTTTGTAGTCCTTAAAGCTTGACTCCTTAGAATCCCATCCTAGGTCTGGCTGTGAAGATAAAGGCTGCGGAGCCTTCGAGACGTAATTGGCGGTCATGCTATCCAGTTTGTGGGAATCCTCCTGCGCAAGCATTAGCCACCTTCCTCCCACCGAGGTCAAAGTTGAAAAGGAGTTCAGAAAGCCAGCGAGGATAGTGACTCCTTGCTCCTCAGCAGCAAGACTTCATGTGAGCGCTGTCTAAATCCACCACTTAAAGGTGTAGATGCCCGAGTCGGGCACCATTTGCGTGAGCTTTGACTCTATCCCTCGAAGGGTTGCCTCACTATGGATTCCTGTCTTGTTTGATTCCCGACTGAGTTGAGTGTTTGATGCGTGTTGGCGTTGATCCCATGTGGATGTGATGAGTATTCCTCATTTGAAGAGTTTTGACACGGCAATCTGGCAGAAGAATTAAATTACAGCCTATCAAGGTTTATAAAGTGAGGATGGCTTGCCCATCTGACGGGCCCGAAGCTGAGATCCCAGATGCAGCGTGTAATCCGAGAAGCGGTGGCTTAAATCGATTTAAGAGCTTATACCATGATCGAAACCCCTGTGCTGGGCACAAGGTGAGAGAGGAATGAGGGCACAACGGCAAAAGTGGCTGAAGCGGCTCAGGAGGATTAAGGATGAAATTTATGAGCTCACATGAAAATAACACTAGAAGGCTAGGCCGCAGGCTGATCTGCTAGTATCGAGCTTGGATGGTTGGGGATAGACTGCTCACTGCATCCTGAGGCGAGAGTTAAAATTGCGGAAAGAGCTCGTGCGGTCAAAGATGAGGCCCTGCGGGATAAGACCTGACAACTGATGGACTGAAGGGCTCGTCATTGAGGCCTCAGAAATTTGAGCTTTCGTGACGCTGATTAAGAAGGGGAGTGTGAAGTGGGGCTTTGGCGTGGGGATCTTCATCAAACCAAGTAACTCTGGTTGCTCCTTGAGGATGAGATTGTGAGATTGAAGGGATGAGGAGCTTTTGCATAATAGACCCAAGGTGGCTTGCCTTTGAGGCTGCTGTGCTTTTGCACAGACTTTGGACTTCGGCTGTGACATCCTGAGTGGCCGAGGAGTTTGAGAGTCCCTCTGGCGACCTGGTGCGGAGGCCGGACTTTTCCTGCTGAGGGCTGCTCCCCTTAACCACCCTCTGCTCCTCATACGATGCTTGATCTCCAGCGCACCTCTTAAACACTGGCGCGACAGTGACTGTTTTGTTTGACTTTTTGTTGGGCACAGGACCAGGACATGCAGCCTTTTCGTAATAAATGTTCTTTTTTTACCACTTTGTCTCCATATGTATTCGCGTTGTTGGCGACAGGCGAACTGTTCATGACATGGCGGCACAGTTGTTTGTTTAGGTTGTGACGGCTCTGAGGTGCTATGTGTGGTTTAAAGATTGGCAAGTTGATCTCTCGAAAATCGGCCCAGCTTGGGGTTCCTAGCGGAGCCATCAGGTTTTGTGGTGTCTTTTGGTGCAGATCTTTGTCTTCGGGACATTATTGACATATGTCTTTGGGGTGATCGAGCTCGTCAGGCCCAAATTTCTTGAGCTCCGGTGAGGCTGAGACTTAATGGGTTGAATAGCTGAAAGTGATCATGTTTCTTAAAATTTCAATGGCTGCATCATGATGGAGTCAGGAGCTCGTCAAAGTGAATCTTGGAGCTCATTAAAGCCTTGTGGAGTTTGAAAAGCCTGGAGCTAGAGACCGATATTTCGGGGCTGTGACATGAATGCTTGGAGTAGTCAGCCTCAGATCAGTATTTATTGCAGGGAGCTCATCTTTCAGAAACATTTGAGCGCTAATAAATTTCTAGCACCTGGTGATGGCTGGTACCGTGGCACAATGTAGATGTCAGAGTCATGGCCAAACTCATAGGCTCAGGAGGTTGAGGCCTTAGTGGGCTGAAAACCTGAGTTGAACTCACCATGAGAACATTATGACCTGTGCGAGAGTGATCGAACTCATCAAAACTAAACTCTTTTTCTGGCTCGGGCTGGCACAGAATGTGTGTTTGAAAACTGTGAGCTAAAATGACTCTTAGGGTCTGCGCATGGCTGTCTGAGTGGTCAGACTCGTCAAAGCTGAGCCTCGCTGAAGCCGAGACGCATTAAAGAGGCCTTAATGAGATTTAAAAGCTGAAATTTGGGCTTTTGACTCTTATGTTGTGATGCTGTGGGCCAGTGACATTTAATCGAGCTGAGGGCTCAGTGTTGGAGGCTCCAGGCGCGTTGAGAGCCTTGTGGGTTAAGCACGAAATTTGAGCCGACTCTTAGAGAACATGAAGCCTGTCTTGATGGTCGAACTGCGTCAAAGCGACTCACTGAAGCCGGGCATTGGGGCCTTATGGGGAGTGAAACTGAGATTTGAAGCCCGACTCTTAAATTGCAGTCTGTCTTGAGTAGTCGAACCTCGTCGAGGCCCAGACTCTTTTTGAGCTCAGGCGATTAGAGGCCTTCAATGAGTTAGAAGCGCATTTGAAATGACTCATGTTTCTTTGTGCTTTGTCTGAGTAGTCCAGACTGTCTGGCCCAGGCTCACACAGGCTCAGGCCTTCCCGAGGCCTTATCGTTTGAAAAGCTTGAGTGACCGAGCTCTTAAGGCTCAATGGCTGTGCGATGGTCGAACTCGTCAGCCCAGCTCTTTGGGCTCAGAGGCCTTGGGGCCTTATGGGGTGAAGCCTAATTTGAACAACTCTTAATTTTGTGGCTGTCATGAGAAATGGTCGAACTCGTGTGAAATTTCTTTGAGCTCTGGTCATTGAGGCCTTGTGTCTTTGAAAAAACTGAGTTGAGATTGACTCTTAAAGTGCTAGCATGGCACCGTCTTGAGTGGGTTGAACTAGTCTGGCGAGCTATTGAGCTCGGGGCCCATTTGAGACGCCGTAGAGGTGCGAAAAGCACGAGTGAGTGACTCTTGGTGCGTGGCGTGAAGGAGTGGTCGAACTCGTCAGTGATGTTAAGAGGCCGGGGCCTTTGAGGCCTTGTGGGTTTGAAAAGCTGTTGAGCTGACTCTTGAGGTTGCGTGAAGCCCAATCTGGAGTAGTCGGACTCGTCAATGAGCCTCTTGGGCTCAGGGCGTTTGAGGCCTTATTAAGAGTGAAAAGCTGGGTTTGGAAGCCCGACCTCTTGGGGCTACATGCTTTGCATGCGATGGTCAGACTCGTCAGCCACAGGCCTCACGGGATCAGTATTTGAGGTATATGGGTTTTGAGAAGGAAGCGCAGTGGTGACTCTTCAGTTTGCTGTGGCTTTGTGGGTGAGGCCGAGCTTAGTTGGTGAATCTTTGAGCTGGAGTGTTTGGCAGGGACCTTGTGGGGTTTGAAAAACTGGCTGAGTGACTCTTGGGTGGCGTGACTTGTGGGGGCCAGTCAGACTCGTCGTACAGGCCTGGGCTCACGGGCGTTGGGGCCTTGTGGGGTTTGGCTGGAGGCTGGTGACCTCTTAGGCTGCATGAGCCTGTGCGGAGTGAGTCGAGACCTCATTCAGGCCAGGCCTCCTTGGGCTCCTGGGCTGCCCGAATGCACAGGCGTGGGCGGGGCTCCTTTGAGTATAGCTGTGAGTTCTGGCCAGTTGGGCTTTTAAAGCCCAGGTAAGTTGAGGGCTTCATGGTGCTCTGCTTAGGCAGAAGCTGGTTCTGAGCTTCACAGGATAACTCGCCTCGATCAGGCTCATCAAAACTAAGTTGTTGAAACTAGGTGGGCTATCTGCTGGTAGGCTGGCTCCACAGGTGCATGAACTGAGTTGAGCGGATCGAGCTTTTCAAAGTGGGCGCTCTTGTCACGACTAGTTCGACTCCCCGATTTTTAGAAAGATCACGAGTGCCTTTGTCTTTGATTCATGGAGGAATTGGAAAGCAGGTCTAATTTCCAGTGCTTTGGCCTTCTTATAAATGGGTTTAGCTCAGTTGCTATGGAACCACATACTTTGGAGGTCTGCCCTTCCAGGTGTGTGCTTTCGAATCTGTGTAGAAATAGGCGATAGAGTTTGATCGTCTTTGTGAGATCCGCACAGAAAGATTACGGTTCAATTTTGTTGGACCTCTGCTTGTGGGAGTTGTGTTTTTCACTAGTCTCCTTTGTAGGAGTTATGTTAATTCCCACAGCCGTGGCTAGGAGATAAATCTGAGAGGAAGGTGGTACATTTCCTTGTGCACGCTTTCTCTATTTATGTTCTTCTTTCTCTTCTATGTTCCTGTTATCTTGGCTGTTTCTCACTCATTTCCTCCTCATACCCTTTCTTCTTTTCTTACATCTCATTCTCCTTTTCTTTCCTTCGCATAAACTCTTTCCATCCTTTTTTTCTTCTCTCTTTTCCACCTCTCTACTCTTCTTCTCTTTATTTCATCTAGTTTCCTTTCCTCTTTCATGCAAGGGCTTTTTTTGAGGACACCCAGCATCTTTGTGTAACCAGAAGTGTATTGGATGACACTATTGATTGTAATTGAATGTAATTTAAGTTGGAGACTGAGAGGAACTTTAGTTTTATCATAGACCTTACCATTCTGTTGTATGTAATTTTACGATCATTATATGTCACATTTATTTGAGGCGATCATAATAAAATAAACTTGATCGCGACTCGAATCGTCATCACGAAAATTGATAATGTTTCATTTTAAGATTACCAGTGAGTCTGATGATAAAAAAGCGGCAGGTGTTCACGCATTCCAAGCATGATGTAGAATTTTCTCCTCTTAATAAGACTAAGTAATTGCGGTCGATGTGGCAGGGTTGATCATGAGACTGGATTTTCCATCATGGCTGATTCTTCCTTCTATTTGGTAAGACTTTAAAAGACTAAAGTCCTGACATGTAGCTCATGGGTTTGACCCTTTAGTTCACTCACCTCGTCGTCTTCGCTGGTAATCTTCCATGCCTTAGGACACCTCCACAGCTTGCCCTGCATCTCAGGGTCCAAATTTAAGCTGGAGGAAGCCTCGTCATTGTGTTCCAACTGTTGCCAACTGCGATCATGCAGGGACTTCTTGACCTCGACAGGGGGCTGCTACTTGATGCAGAAGGCTAGGCGAATGGGGTTTCCTGGGGTTGATGACTTAAGGCGTAGTCTGTGGGGCCATAATACCTAGGAAGTATTCACATTCACCTTCAGATCTTCAATTTAGTCTTCAATCTTTGACCTTAAAGATTCTGATAGTGACTGCTGACCATTGAAGCTAGAATCGTCACGAGGGCAAATAATAATTCATAATTAAGGCTGAACCCAAAATCACTCACGAACTTATGATTATTAGCTGCTTTCCAGTATGCGATACTGCCATGGCTCTTGGATACCAAACACCATATTATGGCTCACACAAATTTTCATATCTTTTGTTAGTAATGAATTGTGAAGTGATAGTTTGATCTTAGCCCATGGTGAAGTAATCTTATAATGATGATGAATCGCATTGGCCCTTCAGTGAAGCGAGGTCCCTGAATGTCAAAAACCACTAGTTGGAAAGGAAGCTGAGGAGCTTGTGATTGATGCTCGAAGGGCTTAGATGGGAAGGCGAAGAGAGATCTTGAAGCATAACTCAAACTAAGATCTTAAAATATCACAGACTAGGTCAGTCGTGATCTCATGAGTCATTATTAAGAGGTGGTAGTATCCGCCTTTAGACCTTCATGCCTAAATACCCAGACTCAGATATGATTCCATACCCTTGCCATGTGCTTCCCTTGGCACGTGTCAGGTGTCTTTTCCCGATGCATACAAGGACAGTTGAAGAAAGCCTACTCATGTAAGGGCTTCACTAGTGATTAGTGAATGTGAGACCTGGGTCACTAATTTTGGAATGCTTCATTGCCCAGGTGGGTGGATGGGCCGTCAAAATCTGTTATGTAATCCAAATAAGGTCAAGTCAACTCGACTCGGACAGGTGGGAACCCTTCCACATCTGAAGATCTCTATGGAAGCTTCATATAAGTGTGATGATGATTGAGCCTGCTTTGAATCTTCTGTGGAAGATTCAATCATTAGTTTTTACGAGAGCATGACTCGGGGTTCATCTGATTGGGGATAATAATCATGAACACTGGACGAAGACCTGAACTTTTTCATTCAAATCCAATGCCATACCCAGGTGTGGATCTATCATTCTTCATGCCCATTAGGTATCTTCTAATTTAAATCATCTATTACCAGTTTTAAAGATCATTAACAGACATGTTTTTAGTCAGTTTTCAGATGATAACTTGCAGTAGGATTAAGGCATAAACCTTAAATCAATGACCCTCATCTTCGACCTAGGCCTGTTTGAGGCTTTGATTTCCCGGGCTGGGCGTGTGCCCTTCAATATCTTATACCCCTCACAGAAGTCAGGGATAGACAGCCTTCGCTGTGCGTTGGCCCCATCTCTGAAGGGTTTCAGGTTGGAGGGAGTCAGTCGGCTTTTAGAGCGGTTCTTGGCCAGACTCTGCAGAGATGATTATAATGATCTGCTAAAGACCTGCCCTTATTGTGGTTTTAGATTATTCTTGTTGAACTTCGGCAAGCTCTATGTTGCAGCTGTGATGAGCCTTCACTGAGGTCTGGCCATGTAACCCCTTGCCATGGCGGGATATTAATTGGAACCATGGTATGAGGCACAGAAAGTAAAAGTGAACTTAAATTTCTATGGAGTTCTCTAATCTAGAATGGACTAAATGTGGATACCACCTCCTCCTCAAAATCCTCTCGGGACTCATTGCAATAAATAGATGAGTGTTGTGGCACTGTCTTCATGCACAGTGAGGGCTTTGTTAAGTCGAAGTGCAGAAACAGCTAGTGTGAGTGAGGGACTTCACATCATGGGGCTCCGCCGGGAATGGGTGGGGAGGGAGGGGAGAGGGAGCTCAGATATGTTTCAATCTTTGAGAATCTTATTAGCATAAATAATCCCAGTGAAGAAAGGCCTTCTTAAAACTGGAAGAATTTGACACTGTCATCATACTGAATCTGAATCAAACACCTAAAAACGAATGAAACTAACGTGGGAATGTTGGACCTCCTTGTGCGAGAATGAGTAGCGGTTGATGTTGCTATTTTGTCTGGATTTGCCTCCAATTCTCGATTGTTGAGCTATGAAACCTGGGTTTTCGGTTGATGCTCAAGCGCACTTGGGGATTTAAGCTCGCAATTTATCGCTCTTCAGGATCATGGAGCATGTAGAGCGGATGTCTTATCTTGGAGCCGCGGTGAGGATTTGTGGCATGTCATCTATCATCAGCCACTTCATGGATTTGATTCCTATCATGTACCACTCAGAACATCACAATTACCAGAAGCCCCTGATAAGTAACTCGCGTTATTGGGCTCATTGGCATCAGATGCTGACTGGTTTCACTTGCCCATTTGTGATGAAACGAGTCTTGCACTCTTGAAGTAAATACAAGGTCCATCTTGATCTGGTTGCCAAAACTTTGGAGAAGATCGCCATGGGGAAAGTTCATAGCGCGATGGCATCCAGAGTGGTTAAATCGCGGCGAAGGAAGGCTGTCTTTTAAGTCTCTGTTGTTTGGGTGTGGTAAATCATGAAATCATACACTGCCGGTCAGCTTTTGACAAATGTCAGCGTTATTTTGGACCATTAAGATCATTCCACCTCTCCCAGTTGCTCACCAACGGAGGGGTTGCCAAACCTCACAGTTGATCGCTTTTGTTTCTGGTGTGAAAACCTCCTTTTCAATTAGATTGACTTGAAGGGATGGGTGACGTTCAGCCTATGTGTGATTCTTTGTGGAGATGAACCTCCATCCATGCTTTTTTCTAAATAAAAGACATCTTTATTCTGTCTGAAGCAGGGTGGAAGAGCTTTGAGGTCCTCTCTTGCCTTTGGGCGGGTGAAACCAAAGGGTCAGTTCAAAGTCAAGTCATCCAGCGAATCTGGAGTTCAGAAACTATTTGAAGGCTCAAGGTCGGGGTGGGGCACCTCCATTCGTAAGTAGGTAATGGGGCTTGATGGAGCGCGTCATTATCGACCACATATGGCTATGTTGATCTTGGAGGTGCGTTATAAAACACCTCGTTAGTCCTCACGAGACAGAATGCACTCAGCTTGCCGTTTGGAGCTTGATAGTATCATGTGTTAGCGGAGGAATGACTATTCGCGATGAGGAGAGGTCACGCTAATGTTATCAATTATAATGGTCCGGGCGTGCCTGCTTGAGAATCTCGTGGTGGAATTCTTTGAGCATGGAGGATCTCAGAAGATGAAGCTCAGTTCTTCAATTGAGACCTTGAAAGTGCATCTTTTCAGTTGGAGGAGATCTTGCATAGATGGAGTGTTTTGTGGTTCTGTTTTCATCATCAGATCTGCTAGTCTTGCTTATGAGTGGGAGGATGATGTGGGGTTCAGAACCTCCGATATGCCAGCAGACTAGATGGGCCTGTTTGATATGCTCAAAGTCATAAAAGAGTGAGTCTGTGGAGATCTTGGCATCCATGAAGATCTGGGATTAGAAACGGGTGCTGGTTGTTGTGGTGAGACCAGGGTTGGACAAACATTGTGTTTCACTTTCTGTTGATGAAACGTGGAATGGGCCTTAAGGTGAGATTTTGGATTCCCTCCTCCTGAATCCTCCGATTATTCTCATGGTTTCCACCCTGAAACAATTTAGTACTGGGACCTGTTGTCTGATCAGGAATTAGTGGTGGTAATTTTCTGCTGAAGAACTCAGTTTTAGGCACGGTCTGGGGAGCTGATTTTAAAGGGCTGTGAGCAGAGAAGATGCTTTATACAGTTCTTCATAGCCTGTGAGGCTGTATCATGAATCCATTTGTCTGGTGTCCATAGTCTCTCGGGACTCATGATACACAATCGTTATCCTCTTATGGCGGGTTTGACTTCGTTTACAGGTTGTATTCTAAGGTCTAATTCTTTTCTGTTAACGGACTGAATGTCTGAAATTTAATTGAGAGGTGAAGCATTGAGAGTGAATAAGTTTGTGTCTCAGGGTTAGAGTGGGGCCCCGGAGACGATCTCTGAGGTTTAACATGCACGGGGCTAATTTCTCCATCTTTCTTTGGAGACCTCCTCCAGTCGCTTGCCTGTCTTTTAGACTCAGTCATAATTAAAGCTATTGTCAAATCACATAGCCCATAGTTGAAGATAGCTTTATGGATAATGAGAGCTTCTTCGCCATTCGGTCATGCTTCATACTGAGCACCTTGGCCGTGCCGCTGGGGATTCAAGGTGACGTCGGTTTTGGTACTAATCAGCGACTGAGTAAGTGTTTGAACTTTGACTGGAATGTCCTGCGCTGTGGAGACTTAGTTGACTGTGGACTATGGATTGGGAGCTTCTCCTGCAGGCTCCTGCCCTGATGGTCGATAGATCGTGCTGGGGCTTTCTATCATCATAGGCTCGATGAAGTAATGAATGACGCCAATGGGATAAGCTCTTGCTGAATGAAGAGATTAGTGAAAGCGGAAGCCTGTTAAACAGAGGCTTAGGCTGGGCGGCACTGTGTCTGATGAGTGAAAGCTACGCATAAGGATGCGATCAGATGACTTAAGTTTTGTTCAACATAAGTGTTGGAGATGATCGATGGGATCTTTGAAGCACTTTATCGAGGCAGCGCTCCACTGTGGCAGTACGAACAGCAGGAAGGGAGGGTGGAGACGCCCTCGGTCGTGAAGCGGTGACTCGATCTGATACCCCAGGTGTCCATAATGTCAGGTACCGTCATCGCAAAAATGGCCTCTGTTGTTTGAGTTCATCTTTGGAAATTTGACCTCTGCTCCCGTGATTAGCTCCTGTTACCGTGGTGTTTTGAGGTGACGTAGTTCTTCGTTCCCGACATAATCCTCGATGTAAACCGTTTCCCCCTCCTCCTCCGAGGCGGTGCGGTCCTTGCCACATGGCTCGACTGGACTCTGCCTGGCTGGCATCTGGAATCTGATTCCTTGTTTGTGGCTGGCGGGGAGAAAGTTGTGACCACAGGCTTAGCAAGGTGGCTCATCTGTGGTGCATCCTGTGGTGAGTTCTCACAGCTCCTGTCGAGGCGTTAAGGTTGAGTCAAAGGTGGAAGCTTCAGGTGGACATGTTGGCTTACGCCGACCTCTGTGGCGGTGGGAGGTGTGTGCGAGTGGCTGTTTGGATCTTTGCAATGTATGATGGATTGGCGTTCTTTCATACAACGTGTTGGAGTTAATGCCATAAATGAATTTGAGGAATCGATCTTCATTTAACCAAGGGAAGGCCTGTCGTTCAGCAGACGGCGTGATGCGATCAGTGCTTTCAAATGGGTGTGGACTGGCGTGTTGAGGTCGTTGAGTGGAACCGGGGGCACACAATAATTTGATCACAGGGTTCACGGATCGTTGGGTAGGAGATAGAGTGCCTCTTTGGGTGATGTGACTCTGGATGTAGCACTCCTCTGCAAAAACCAGAAAGAAAAAGGGTTGGCGAGGGCTTCACTGTGCCGCTCCGTCATAGAGTGGAGTTCCTCGGCGAAGAAAAAAAGATAGACTAAACGGAGCGGAATGTTTTCTTCACGGCGCTGTAGATGGGTGGCGCAGTGTTTATAGTATATCATTTTCCCAGTTGGATGGTGATTAAAGTTCAGCCACAGTTAGGGCCGGGATATTCTTGGCTTGCGTAGTGTCGAAGGCTGATTAGGAATATTGAAAAAGCAGTTAATTTAGAGATGTCTTCTTCCTCAAGTGGTAGGATCGGCAATCTGCAGGATGGCTGTTATCTCTAAATGGTCTTCTTTGCTTTATTGGTGAGTTTCAGTTTGGTTTCTTGTGAAGATGATATGTTTAGGTATCGATAAGGATTTAGTTTTGATTTCTTGCAGGAGATGTGGGCCTTCCGATTACCTAACATTAAGTAAATGATTTGGAGCCATATCTTACAAAATTTGGCGGTCAAAGGCGAGTGTTTCGATGATCTTGCTCTTGGCCAGGTTTGGCGAGTGGACTCTGGGCCACATTTTGATATATCAGCCTGAATTTTGATAATGTTATAGTGGTGAATGTGGTTGCGGTTTTGGCGTTACGATATGATCATAAGTTGATTTATTATGTGTCGCGATCTGAATATATTTTGCTCCAGTTGAATTGCTCGCGTCTGAATAAAGCAAATCATAACAAATAACGTCGCCAACGGGCGTTGCGAGATGAAAAGACGTAGCGGACGGATGGTGTGCTTGTCATGAGGCAATGAAATCGCATCGTCGCCGCGGATGGCAACGGAATAAGCTACTTTTAGTAAAAAATAGAATTAAGAATGAAAAAGAGTGGGGGTTTGACACTGCTTTGTTTTAATAAATAAGTTGTTGATAATCCGTCTTCATGACTCAGGTTTGTCGTTTGACGATTTGGTTTGTTATGGTTTCGTTGATTCGATTTCCATGAGGTTATTCGTGTTAAGGTTGATGAGTTAAATCCAAATATCAATTTTAAACCAGATGGTTCAGCGTCGTGTAATCGTGTCATATCAAACGATTAATAATTGAGTTATAATTTAAATATTTTAAATGAATTAGATTATTCCATGTCTTGATTCAGGATTGCCTCATGGCCACAATTTAAGTCTAGACTATGGCAGGAGGTTTGTTACAAGTGTTGAAATCAAACTGTGACATATTCATAATAAATGCAATCAGGAAATCTAGGCAGTATACGTTTAGTAAGATTAGTCCTGTAGGAACATACATGTCAGCCACCTTATCCAATCATTGAGACTTAAACACTAAAGTGAAGACATCTTTTTCTTCCCATTACTTTTTCAAGGATTAATTACATCAACTGATGTTTCAATTTTAATAGTTTAGCCTAATCAGCACTTTTAATTTAATCAAGTTTTGTAACTCATGTTTTTTGTTTGATTTTCTTACATATCAGCTTTTATGATGATAATCAACGAAATAGGATCAATATGACATTTCAAGTTATATAAGAATAATGAAATTTCTTAAATGGAGTCATTGAGGTTTTGGTTCAAGTGTTAAAATGTGTAGGAAAGGGTTATGAAAGATCCGGGTCAAAATACTTATAGAACTTTAAAGTACTTTACAAGTAATATAGAAAGTGAATGAATATAAGTATTTGTAGTGGCTTTGTGAGTGAAGGATAATACTGTTTTTATGTTGATTTTTTACATTATTTTATTGTAACAAAAAATTGATAAAATTAGATACTATGAAATTGACATTAAATAAATATTTAATTATTTTGGAAAATAGTTTTTGTGTCAGTGATTTTTATTTTTAATTATTTCATATATAGTGTATTTGTTTTCACATTGAAGCTTTGGAAATAAATAAAAATAATAAAAGATAATGAAAAAGTTGTTTTTAGAAAGTCATATTTTCTTTTTTAAAGAAAAAGCATTTATTTTTATCTTAATTTCTTGGTAGACAATTTTATCAATTTCTTTTTTACTTAACAAATAATAGATATGTGAGCTTGGAAAGGATAAATATGGTTTAGATTTGTGGATCATTTATTAGTGGATGAACTTTGGTTGGTTTTATTGATTTGAGACTTGAAGAACCTAAATGTCAGAAAACGATTATGAAATCAAACAAAAACGAGCGAAAATAGGACAAATCGAAACCTGGAATAGTTTGGTTTGATTTTTCATTTTAATAAATTTCGGTTTAGATTTTAGTTTTCTTAAAATAAAACCGTTGTTTTGATTAGATGGTTGAAGCAGGCAAATTATTAATATTATAAAATATATTGTGTTTTTAGATATAATATTAGTATAATTTTTAATATAATATTCAGTATAATATATAATATTATTTTCATATTATATAGCATATTATTTGTTAATGTATATAATAATGTAACATACTGATATTAGTATTATATACTTTTATGGCGTTATATAGCCATCGGTTTTTTCAGTTTGACCTATATGGAAATGAAAACATGGTTAATTAAATGTTTGATTGATAATGTTGATGGTTCGGTTTTTAGTTTATATAAATACCAAGTCTAAAACCGACGGTTAGTTTTTAGTAGAAACCACAGTTTAGTTAATCGAACATGCATATCTGAAGTTCTTTCACCTAGTTAAAGGCCAGTTAATTAATTTCATTATATATATATATATATATATATATATATGTATATATATATATATATATATATATATATATATATATATATATATAGATATGAAATATCATCGTGGATATAATTTTTTGTTAATATAACATCCTAATAAGTTTTGACATTCAGCAAATAATTGATTGAACAAAAATTCATTGTTTCAGACATTGATTGAACAAAGAGAGGAATACTATTTGTAATTAATCCGTTTTTAAAAATAGTCACGAAAACAAAATAAAAAGATAGTTTTATGTTTCACAAATTGGAAACAAACTATGTTTGAAGGGTTTATATATGATTTATCTTACACAGCAATACTCCGTGGAAGTTATCGTAAAAAAAAAGAATAGTTTTTATGTTTCACAAATTAAAACAGGCTATGTTTGAAAATTTTATATATAATTTATCTTCCTGACTTATCTCATGAAGTTATCGTTAACTTATTTATGACATAAGGGATGCTGGGCTGACATCTAAATTTCATCCTTATCCTGAATTTCATCCTATTTATCACCTCGTATACTTTTTCTTGAAAAAATATAATTTTATTAATTCAAACACAATCAAATTTGATAAAAACTTTAGAAGATAACATAACATTTAGATTAATAACAAAATGATTTGGCAAAAACTGTCACGTCTACGATAATCACTATGATTAAGTGCCCCTCAGCTCACAGTTATAGCATGTGGCATTATGTTTGCATGAATTGTGCTGTTAGTGATCAGCGATAAAACGATAAAAGCCTCGTTGTACGTCCTGAAAAAAAAAAACATAACCATATGTTATTTACATAGTGTGGAGTGACAAAATCTGTGGAAAAGATATTAAGGCTTGGGATGTATTGTGAAGAAATAAAATCAGAATTAAGCGAATCTGTGTGGAAAACCTTATTGAAAAAGAAAATGATAGAAAGAGATGTAGAGTGATGATTTTACTAGAGCCAAACAAAAAAAAAAAAAACCTTGTAATAAAGAGTTAGGAGGTGGAGAAGGACATATGAAAGAAAATGAGGGACGGCTAGGATTTTCTAAACTTCAATATCTAATCGCTTCATATACTTAGGTGGCGTTGGTTTTTATGCTTAATGCTAAATAGATATTTTTTTGAGCTCAATGTTGAATAGTACTTAATAGCATTAAATGTTAAGTTTGTTTGTTTTTGACAATTTTGGTGATTGGAGTAGGGATGAAAAGCAGTGAGGATTATTTCAAGTTCCACCCCACCACCTTATAATAATCTGAGTTTGTTTAAAGCGCAATCGGGTTTTTATGATTCAGGGTTTATTTTCTCTAAAAATTGAAAAGACGGGATTGGGAGGTAGTTCTTTGAGTTACACCCAATTTTGTCTACGATCAAAGCATAATCTGATATATTTAAAAATATTTTTAATATTACATTTTATACTTTAATACCACAATCATATAATAATTAGAATGTTTTTAATAATAATTATAAAAATTCACATATTTTTTATTTTTTATGAGAAGCACATTGTTTAATATAATAAAATAAAAAATATAAGTTTTTTGGAAATTTACTGAAAGAATAAAAACGAAAGGTGGTGGCATTCAGGGGTGGAGTTTGAAGTGCTATATTTGCATAACATGACTTCGTCCGTTTAATTTTTAAGTGTGAGGTTGGGTTGAGGATTGAAAAAAAATATAAACAACGCCCAGAATTGGATTCAGGTCATCCCATCTTAAATCCCCATTATCATCCCTAGTAGGAAATGTTACTAGCTCTCCTCCTTGTTGGAGTTTTTCTTGTTTTGATAGAAAATGACTTTTTTGAATAGAAAAAGACAAATATTTTCATTTTTCTATTATGAACTTTTTTAAAAAATTTCAGTAATAAATCATAAAAATTTGAAAAAACGAATGTTAAGAAGCTGTTTTGACTTTCGTTCAATCAAAGAAAACTGTATATTACCAGTAAATAATGGCTTTTTTAGAGACTATCGGGGATAGCAGAACGTCTTAATTTCTTTTTTTTTTTTTAGGACTAGAAGGCTGTATTTCTTCATACAACACTGTATATAAGATAAAAGAGGCTGCTGATGATTCTGTGTGTTGGATATGGACCTCGTTTTCCTTCTCTACCAGAGCTCATCACTTTGTTAAAGGAAATATCCACTGCAAAAAGGTAAAAAATGAAAGCTATGTATCTGTGGGACGTAATGCAAGATAGAGGAGTGAAAATAAAAAAAATGCAGAAAACTTGTTTAGTTTACAGATTTTGACAACATTACTTTATACTGAAAGATCAGAAGAATAACAGAAAAAACGAGAGGGCGTGTTTGGTTTCAAGTTTTTTTTTTTCTGAAAACACACTTTATAAATGTAAATCTTAAAAATTATAAGAATAAGAACGATTTTTAGAAAACACCAATATGATGTTTTCTATGCTTTCAAAAAGCGTTTTTAAACAATTTTTAAAAGCAAAAACCAAACAAACCTTAAATATGATAAGTTGGTTCATGTTTTTTAAAGTGTTCTCTTTGAGACAGTTTTAAAAAAAAAGTTAAAGCTAATAATATGATATATTTTGAAAACTGTTCTTATTAGAATTTAGCTTTTTTTGTATTTTTCTAAACAAAAGAAACTAGGGACAGTTGTTCCGTGTTTTCTTTGTCCTCTTTGTTTTTCATAATAAAAAACAAACATAATGTTCAGTTTTATATATTTTTTACCAGATATTGAGTACTTTGGGGTGGTTAAGTTTAAAGTTTATTTGGTAACAGTTGATTAATTGATTATATCAGAATAAGGAGGATTAATATGAATTATCTTTTAAAATATATCATTCATTTGTTTTGTTATGTATTCGACTTCTGTAATAATTTATTTGCAGGGATCAGGTGTGTTTTTTGTTTTGTTTACCATTTCTCCAGAAGATTAATTCTTTTACTTTTATTTAAGCATTACTCTAATTAAATTGTTTTCTTTCTATTTACCTCATTAATCCAATTAAATTGTATACATGTTTTGCCATTCCCTAGTTCCCAACAGGTGGGCAATCAGAAAGTGCAGATGGTGATTGGAACTGCTGCTACAATTTTGGATAAGTGAACAATAATGGCCACAGCCAGCTATTGTGCGTTGTTTTCTTGACTTACACGGTAAAATGACAATCCTAAATGAACGTGGGAGAAGTGTCTGAACATGCACTTAGCCCTCCTCTTCATTGACTAAAAAAACAGGAAGATCAGAAGACATTTGAGACACTACTCAACAGTGATATCAAGCAATAACAAAAGCTACTACACACGAACTACTCTTTTTGTTTGGTCACAATTCTGTTGTTATCCAATGAACTACCTTGTCCCAAGTTTGGGACCCTTTTGCCAGTCTTTGTCAGGCCTTCACAATGAAGTTAAAGGTGAGACAGGACCAGAGTTAAAACAAATATTGGAAGAAGATATTAATCGCAAGCATGCAGATGAGTTAGGTATCTAGCTTCTCTTAAGGGCTTACTGTATGTACTCCACATTGATTTTCATGGAAGGTAGGAGAGTGGAATGCTTGGCAGCATCGTTGGACAAGAGAATAGTAGAGGGGCAAGGCCTGGCGGAGCGAAATCGATAACTTTGACATCAATGGTGCCATCCTTGCAGGCTTTCTAGCCCCGCTCCAGGCGCAACAACCTGTAACGTCTCCCACAGGCAGCACCATTATCCCGGCCCTTCACTCACTGAAACGAATAGATTCCCAGGTGGGAACTGATCTTGCTGTTTCCATTGCACCTATTAGCTGCAACAAACTACCCCAGGGTGTTAGAACAGGCAAAGGAACTTCCAATAATACAAACACGTTGGTCAGGAGTTTGGCTGATTCTATAAGGAGGTTGTAGGATGTTTGCTGTTAATGTCTCCATATACTATCGCACTTCTTCCACGTAATAAAATTCCTGTGAATGGCCCATACCCACACACCTGGCCCCATTTCCTGGACAACTCTACCGATCTGGTATGCAGGATTGCTTCTGAGATGCGACCGTTTGTGGTCGAGGCTTGTTTTGTGTGGCTATTTTTCGGCTGGGTTTCACTGTTGCTGTTCTCATTAAACTAGATTGGTTACGATCATCTTAGCAGCAGCCAGCGAGCACCCAGCGCTCTTGATGATCTTATGTCTTGTCTCGCGCTCGTTAGTTGATGGTGTGCGATACTCTCGCAGGATTTGTATGTTGATCAGGTTCAAAAAATTCGGCCAGGTCCGCCCGGCCTTGGTATGCGTTTGATTCGTGATGTGTCGGGTTCTGAGGTGCTCCGGTAAATCTTTATTTACCAGTGCTGGATGGTGGATCTATTTAAAACTTCCAGTGGACTCGATTGTTTTCTGCAGAAATATGACCTCAGTCAAACTCTGATCAAATTCAGTGAAGATAATAAAGAGTGAGATCTCATTAGGACGGCTAAAAAACTGAACCCAAGTACAGAGTTTCAAGATTCCTTTGAAGGCGCTTGATAAACTTGTTTGGGCGTCGCAGGTGTGGGATTTAGAAAAATAATAAAATCAGACTCCAACTAAGTGCAGAGGGTCGACTAAAAATTTTACAACATTCAAGCTCAAAAAGAAACAAAAAGAAAAAGGAAACTGAAGAAGGAAATTTAAATAAAACCTAACTTATTTGAGGGAGAAGCTGGAAAAGTGGCGTGATGAAACGAATACGATCAAGTCAATTCTTAGAGCAAAAGCTGGAGTTAAGGAGAAGACCACTCAGTGGCACCTTGGGTAGGTAGGTCTCCTTCCACGCTTCAACTATCACATCATCTTCTTCTTTCTTCCTCTTCTTCTTCCCCTTCTTCCCCTCTTCATTTTTGTTTCGCTGCACGTCGAGAATGCGGGAAGAAGGATTTCCTTCACTAAACAATATACTTAAGCATTGTTTGGTGCGTGGGCGTAAAAGCAACGTCGTTTGGTTTTTTTATTTTAATACAACTCAAAACGATGTCGTTTAGGGTTGTCTAGGACCAAAATGGCGTCGTTTTGGACACTTATCCAAACGGCGTCATTTTGGATAAGTGAGAACAAGGCCAAAACGATGTCGTTTTGATTAGTGTTTTGAATTAAAAAAAAGTTTTGATGGCTAAAATGACGCCGTTTTGGCCACAGAAACTGTATTTTGCAAATCCAAGCCTTCAAACCCCCATTTTACATCCTAACCCTCCCAACCTCAATATCAACCACATAGAAGAGAAGAAATCATGTAAATTTATTTACCATCAGATATAAATATAATTTTTGTTGAAGAACAATTATATTAGAAAATAATTTATTTTGTTAGCATTAGCATATATATATTTCTTTTGAGATGGCTTCATTAACTATTTAAAAATATATTAAATATAAAAATTATTTTTATTAAATTTTTAGCTTTAACAATTATGTCTATTTTTTTAATAATTTTATATAATGTTTTGTAATTTTTTAAAATGTTTTAATCGTAACACATTTTGTGTGACAAGCTAATCCCGATCATCGATACATCGCGATTGATACGTCTCGGGATAGTCCGAGTCGGTGATTGATACTACGACTTTGAACCATGTTAATGAAGGATGATTAGGGCTAGCTAAGAAGTCTGTGTGGATTAGTGTGGAAGTAAATTTGAGGAAGAAGGGTTTTTGGTCAATTGCGGTTGTGGCTAAAAATCATAGAGTTGTCACTTATGAAAAGGAAGGAAGTGATCAAGTTTCTAGTACAAGTCATGTAGCAGATTCAACTGAGTACAAAACTTATGGAGAATATATAGAAGGACCAGATAATAGGCTGGAAATTTTGAAATAGAATTAAAAGGGATATCTTTGTAATTTTACCATTTTAGGGTTTTATTTTTATTTTTTATTTTTATTCATTTTATTTTTTATTTACATCCCTTCACTTTGCATATTATACCATTCTAGATTCTATAATGGTTATTTCGTATATCCCTTCACTTTGCATATTATACCATTCTAGATTCTATAATGGTTATTTAGTATATCCATTCCATCCTTTAATCATTTAAGATAGGCTTCAAGAACGTTTCTAGGGTTATTATAAATAAGCTTTCTTGTAAAACTAATTTGACATGATGACAATTTTGGTTTGAACCACGTAAAACTACGTGTGAATTCTTCTTTGATTTTTTTCTTTGGCTTTTATTACTACTTGCTGTGTGAATAGCAACAAAAGCCTTGAAATTTCATTGTTTTGTATGGAATCTTTAGCTCCAGCTGTAGCTGTCAGTTCTCTGTCTTGTAACCGGTGGTAGTTGACAGTTGCAATTCCTTATTTTTCCTTTTTTAAGCTTATCTGCATGGTCAGATTTACACTAATTAAGGCACTGGCTCAAGTAATTTGTTTATTTTGTTCTTTTTGAGTCGATGAAGGAATTATTTTGTTTTTCTGTAAGGTAACAGAAGTATAGTTTGTCTCTTGTTGGTTGAGGGTGCATAAATGTTTTCGATTCTTTTTTAAGGTACATCTTTATTTTGTCCTGAGCTTTTTCTGAATTATAGATATCTCAAACTTTGCTTTCATAGCTCAATCATATACCTCTATTGAGGATATGGGGTGATAGGAGAATTTCTGTTCCAGTACTTTTTGCTCAGTCAGACTTTCGACCTGATTGTAACTAACGGAATGAAAATAGTAGTCCCGTAATAATTGCACCTTATCCTGAAGAGATGGGACACCCGTATGAACTGAGGGCATTTATGGACCTTACCCAACAACGTGTAAAAAATCAGAAATCAGGACAAACCTGCAATTTAGACAAGGAAGATTCTGATTGCTTGCTGGTTGCCGATGACTCTTTCGTATGTTCTGAAAATGAACATGTGGGCTGCCTGGTTTTCTTGCTCAGCCGAGACCGATGCCCAGTCTGGGTTGGCCTGAATCGCAATCGACCTCGATTTATCGTGTTTTCTTTTTTTGTTGCTATGTTGTGTGACAATTATTTATTGGGGGTTGGTCTCTTTATGATTTGGTTGGATCTTTGCCTCACTAGTGCATATATTTGGTGGTTCTCAATTGTTCTTCGATTTTGTTCTCTTATTTGTTGGACTCAAAACTTTTGGATGTTAAAGTGATATTGGTGAATGGTGTACCTTTGCATTTGCTTTTTAATGGTCATTAGCTTGAGATATTGGGTGAATGATCGGGTTTTAACTTTGTCCTTCAATGATCATCGATTCAAGTTATCACAAAGGTTGATAGAGAAGTTTATTTCGGTTTACAAATACAGTATCATAAGATTGAATTGAGGTGTGATGGATGGGTTCTGAAACACCGTGATTAAAAAAAGTGATACAGGTGAAATTTTACTTATGGTTGGGAGCTAGTTTTTATTAGTTAGTATTCATTATAAGCCCTTATAGGTGTTCCTTTTATCCAAAATGCTGTAGTTGGGTCTTACGTGCAGAAAGTGACTGGCTACAGCATCATAGACGCGTTTGCAAGAATGATGCAGATGAACTGTAGCTGATGAGTTAATTTTGAGTCATCATTCCAAAACATAGGACTTTGGTTATAAATCTGTTTAGGCATATGACGGCGGTTTGTCAGGAATTTTCGCAAAATAATTTTAAAATATTTGATTATTATAAAAAAAAGTATATAAGCTTGACTATATATATATATATATATATATATATATATATATATATATATATATATATATATATTATCAAAATACTTAATCGTTATGTGAAAAATTTTAAATAAGGCCTTTTATATAAATAATTTAACAATTTTAAAATTTTAAGGGTTTCGTTGGAGAAAGACTTAGTGTGTGAAGCAGCCGCTGTTTTTGAGTATATTTTTATGTTCTTTCATCTCAAGAATAAATATTTTCTATAGGTTTTGTAAATTATTAGCTAAAGCACTTTTGGAAAAAGCCTGCTCACTAAAATGAAGTCTTAGGCCAATTGTCTCTTTGAAGCCCTGTCAAGGCTGTTCATGTGCCTGAGGTCTGAGAATAAGGGACCTTCACTTCTAGAGAAGACTTGAATTTCAATTGAGTGGTTTCTCACATGGAAGAAGTTGGATGTGGGTGAGGTGTTAATATGTATATTAGATTTTCCGTAGGAATTGAGTGTTGAAATTCATATATTCATAAATTCCAAACTTTGACATATTCATAAATGCAAAAGGAAATCTAGCCGTTGTACGAAAGTCGAACAACTGTGTTATTATGTACATGTATTCATACATGTTGACATAGAGTGCTCATATAAATTAAATATATATAAGTTTTTCATGATTTCATAGTCGTCTAGTTGTTGTATTTCATTTTATATCATCATGCCCAATCGTCTTTATTTATGCTACCATAATTCATGTATTAAAACGTATTCGATTAAAATGAAGACAATCGATAGAATAAGCTTCGGTTTTTGCATTCAATTCGATTTTTAATATAAAAAATCAACCAAATATTATAATGTCGATTTTAAATTTTATTCACAAATTGATAATTTGAAATATATCAAATAAATCAGTTAATTATGAATAAAATGGTTTTAGATGGTTGGATTGTTTTGCTGCACCGGTTTAAATATCAAGGAGGTCCGAGAATTATCTAAGTCATACTATTTTAAAGTACTATTGTTCAAAATCTAGTAGCAGGATAATATAAAATGTGTATGTGAAAAGATCATGTTCTTCTTTAATAAGGCATTATAAGTTCTACAGGATGTAGATAGAGTTAAAATAGGTCAATTTTGTTATTCAATCAAATGTTTGTGGAAGAATTTTGAAAGACAGTGAGTGGGAATAAGTTATTAGCTGGATCATCAGGATCTGGTGATAGATTTGACTTTTGTTTTGTGGTTGGGTGCCTTATATTTGTTTAAGAATAACATGAGAGGACAAAGTTATGTCCCAGGAGAGGAGACTCAGCAGCTCCCGATATAGGTGGGGTTCAAAACCAATTACAAAAAATAAAATAGAGATAATCATTCACAGTGTGGTTTGGTTTGAACATTATCATTTTGGGAGTCAGACAGAGCAAATGACTGGATTGGTCCAGTTTTAGAATTTTAAATTGAATATAAAATAATTTAAAATAAATATTTCAGAAATGGGGTCGTAGTGCAGATTGATCATCATTTGGGGTTTTATAAGATTTTCATACATCCCTAATTGGTATTTGTGTTTCTATCTATATATTGCTAGTTTGAATTAATAAAATTATTTTTTCTTATAAAAAGAATAAAAATTAACACTTAACACTTCTTGTCAATTGACTGAAATGCTAAGTGAATTAGAAGATTCATCTCTATTTAATTTCTTTGTTTTGAAAGGAACAAGATTACTAGGAAACAGAAAAATCATATTTTATTACGAGAAAAATTATTTGCACTTATGAAAGAACACAAGAGCTAATCGAATTGAAGATAAGAATAATTTCCCATAATCTATGTTTTAAAGAAAAAAATAACCGTACCTAAAACAGTTTCATGTTTTTAGTATTTCAAAAGTAAAATATGAAATTTTATTTTATATAAATCAAATTATCATAGAATTATGTATGATATAAAGATTTGCTTTTGAAAGGCTATCATGATTTGCTTTCCATCCTAAAATTTAACTATAATATAAATTCAGTTATCATAGTATCTCTTAATATATTCAAAGTTGGAGTAGCTTGAAGACTTATGCATGATAAGATGTTAAAGTTTTCTTGATTTTGGTTGATACAATGTAATCTTATTCTTAGAAGGGATATTATGAAATGACTTGTTTTGGAATGGATTTATTGAGGTTTTTCTTTGTCTTTGAGTTTGTCGGACGTTGTGTGTTCTGTAAGCTGCAGAATATAATGTTATTTTATGTTTCATAAGAATAATCACCCAAGCATGTGCTTACCCAACTTAGGCTATGAGCTCTTCCTAACATTCAGGGCTTTGTGTGGTGTTTAACGTAGTATATCTTTATTTTGTTCAAAGAAAAAAAAAAACGTATATCTTTCAAAAAAAAGAAAAAATAGTGTTTAACGTATGGGAAAGATGGAGTCCTAGAGGTACATGACTAGCAAAGTAAGGTGTAAAAATGGCAAGATGATATGTTCATGTCGATACAATCAAAATGTAACAGATAATATGCGCTACATTGAATGAGCGAATGGATTGGCTTGTATATGTTTATAAGAAAATAATTGTCTTTTAATTAAATACCACCTTAACATATTATAAATATTATTATAATATATTATAGATAAATCTCCCTTCTACTTATGTTTTAATTGTGTTTATGACATGTTGTGATGATATACATATTATCACTATAGCCATCATTAAGCAGAATCTGATCACTGTTTTAAAACATATGTAAACCAAAACACCTATTTTTATTCTTGATTAATAATATCCTATTATTTTTGTATAAATGTACTAATATATATATTTTTTCCTAAAAAATATGCATGAAGACAATCTAGAAAATACTTTTTCCTAAAAAAATTATACAACATCATAACCCCTCTGCTGGATCAAAAGATTATCTTGTATTAGCAGTGTTTGGTTCGAAATATGTCACCAAAAATAAAATTAAAAGAAAGAAAATGGAAGAAGAAAGAAGATTGGGTGATTGGTGTGTAGATTTGGAAGAATTATGCTATAGTTTAATAATTTAAAAAAGTTTGTGAGAATTGAAAACTGAAGACAAGTTAACTCAATTCCTATAAGGTTGTTAACAGTGTAAGAGGAAGTTCTTGTTCCAAAAAGGTTATTTTTTAAAAACATGAAAACACACAATTTTTTAAATGTAAATTTTGAAGATTCAAAAGTATATTCAATATATATATATATATATATATATATGTATATACTCTCATATATATATATATATATATATATAAAATATGTTTAATGCATAAAATTAAAATATAAAAATTTGAAGTTACTATTATTTTAATTTTAATTTTATATTTATCTTTTATATTCGATTTATTTTGAATATTTTATTTCCAAAATATTAAAAATATAAATTTGTAAAAAAATCTAAATTATAAAAAATTAATGAAGTTCTAATATTTTATTAAAAAATATTTATACTTTAGAATTTTCACCAATTTATATTTTAATATTTTAAAATAAAACATTAAAATAAAAAGATAATTATAAAATAAACATAATAGAAGTTTCAAATTTTTATATTTTAATTTTATGCACAAACATGAACACCACCCCACTTTCCTTTTGAAAATTTGTGTTAAAGTTTATTTTCTTTGCCCCTTTATTTTTGGGTTTTCATTTTTTTTTGAAAGAATTTAGTTACAGGTTTAATTTTAAAAGGGCATTCTTGAAAAGGCCTTTACATATATGATTACATTAACAACCTAATATAATTATTTTTTAATGAGTTTATCTTAGTATGATTCCATTCCTTATAATTTTTAAATTTAATCATATTAATAAACCATAACATAATTTTCCTTAGAAGTTTTATTTTCTTTGATTGTATGTAACAGTTTTAATAAAAAAAAAAAAGAAAGAAAAAAGAATCTATTTTATATTTTAATAGTTTTTTTAATCTTATTTCATATATATATATATATATATATATATATATATATATATATATAATAACTATATATATAGTGGATAATAACTTTCCCTTTTTTTCATTTTTTGTCTTGTTTTCATTGGAAGTTTTGGAAAGTAGTGGGAGTTTGTAGCATTTTTCTTTGTATTTCTTTCCTTTTACATTTCTCTGTCATCCAAACTTAGGAAAAATATTACACTGTACTCTTTAACATTTTCTTTTTATATTTTCTTTTCTTCATATTTTTCATGTTATCCAAAGGAGATGGAAAAGAAAGATGTGGAGTATCATCAAGAGGGAGGTAGAAAATTAGGGGAGAGTTAGGGCATCAGTTTAGGTTTTGGAAAGAGGGCTTTTTCTTAATAGGAAGAAGATTAAATATTTTGACTTTTTCATGAGTAGCGAAATAGAAAAAATTGGAATTTCTGAAAAAGAAAAAAATATATAAAATAGATTTCCTTTTTTCTCCTTTAAAAAAAAATTTTCATGTATAGCAAATAAACAAAATTTTATATTTATTTTCTTCTTTGTACCATTTCTCTTTTTAAATTTTCCAAGAACTAAATCTATAACCTAAAGATATTTAGGGCATCCTCCTTGATTTTATTTCTTTAAAAACTAAAACTGGATGTTTTGTTTTTTGTTCAGTTCCTAAGCTAGCTTAGAAACTAAGTGGTACCTGATTAATATAATAACATTATTTTTTTGTATTAAGATGGTTTGTTTTAATAATGTTTACCTTATAAATTGTATTAAAGTAAACAAAGACTATATGTTACTCTTTTTGTTTAAAAAAAGAAATATGTTAACTTTTTTTTTACTTAGAAAAAAAAGTCAAAACTAGTAAAATGTTTGAAAACAAATTGCTTTAAGTAAAAAAATTGAAAAACAAATGACATTTAAATCTGTATCAGCTTTAGAAACACTCAAATCTATTGGTAACTCTTTTAGAAAAAGAATTCAATCGTTCATTCCCTTTTAAACCGTAAGTGGGCTATCATATGAAATTTTGTTCTCATTCTGCTTTCTAGTTTCTTTGCTTATTTCCAAAAAAATATATAGTCAAAGTTTATAAATGATTAATGATGTTGAACAACCAATTTTATTAGAAGGTTATGTTTGTAAGATTTGGTTTACATCGTACAATCAATGCTCCCATGAATAGTCATATATATATATTCATTTTGAATTACAATGGTTGTTGTAGTATTAAGTATGCTTTTATGAAAACTCATAATCTTTTTTATATTTTTTGTCTAACCCTTAATCATTAAGTTGGACATCATTGTCATAACCTCATAGCCTCATTTTACAGCAATTTGAGCAATAAAGTGATGTCTTTCTTATTAATATAATTTAAATGCTCTAACAACCACTCTCCACCAAACCTCTTTTTAGGTTGAATAAGCCTCTTTTAGGTTGAATAATAATAAATATATAGTAGGATTTTTCCAGATTTAATATCAAATTGGTGACTATCCTCCCACTCCATCAATAATGTCAATTGAGTGACTCCATCATCAGAAAATTCAAACGATATTTGGCCCAGAATTAAAATACCATGTACCAACTCCAACCACGTCGTATCAATTTATTGCATGTGTTGAAGTTGGTATGGATGATGAGATATTGTTAACAATTTTTCGGTTCAAGGAGACAATATGTTATACAACTAAGAACTATGGAATATAATTAGTTTTATATATAACAATATATTTATCCTTGTTTGAATTTCATCCTACATATCACCTTATATATTTCAGACAGTTTTAGACTTCATTTGGAACATGAGGGTTCTAAAGAAAGAAATAGACAAGAAATGATACAAAAGAAAATTTAGAGAAAGATAAAAAATATTTTTAAATTTAATAAATTAATTTTATATATTTATTTAGACTTATTTTATTTTTTTTATCTTTACATTACATAAGAACTACAAGGAAATTTAAAATGTTCAAAATTTGAATCTTTTGATTATATTGATTTTTTTTTACATGAGAAACCAAACATAAAAAAAATAAATTTTTCTTAATTACTTTTCCACTCAAACATAGCGCAACATAGTGTTTGGTTCTTAGTTTAAGCAATTTAGACTTTGTACATTTTCAATAAATTGTATCTATTAGAACATTTCAGGTAGAGCTGGTTACTTAATCTGCATCATACAACTTATGATAAAAGAACTATTCATGAGATTTTGTAGATATACAGATTCTATTCTTTATCAAAGCTCATATAACAGTATCTTTTGGAATGCCAGTCAAAAAGTTTTTGAACTGGAAAAGTCATCATGCAGTAACAAAGCCTACTACCTAACTTTCACTCATATATTTTCGATCACAATTACATTATTATCAGCGACATCTTATCCCAAGTTTAGAGGGTGACTTTTGCAGAAAGTCTTTATAATTCTAATGAAAATTCAAAAGGTGAGACGACAGAGTTAGAAGCAAATATTGGAAGAAGATAGTGATCTGTAGATGGGTGAGTGAAACAGTTTTAAATATCATGAGGGGACTTACTGTATGCACTTCATTAAGTTTATGGCTGTAGAAAATGGAGATAATATTAAACATGTTGGTTTCAGAAAATCTGATAGGGGCAAGGCCTGGCGAGCAAGAATCTGATCACTTTGACATCAATGGTGCCCAAACCAGGGCTTTCTAAACTTGCTCAGCCACCTCAGCCTGACGTCTCCCACAGGCCTTTTGTTGTCACAGTCCTTCCCCATGCCTGAGCAGATCTGATTTCAGTTGGGACTGATCTTACCTATTCTATACCTAGTGGCTGCAACAAACTGCCCAAGTGTTAAAACAATAAAGCTTCAATAAATCTAAATAATGGTCAAGGTTTGCTTACTGTGAGTCTCAGGGAGGGTTGTAGACATTTAACAATACCACAGTGTCACATCTTCACTATCTTGCTTCTTCACCAATAAAATTATGAAGATGGCCTATTACCTTACCAACACCTGGACAACTCTCAGATCTGGTATCTGGGTTGCTAAGATAAACCTTCTAGTCAACCATTATTCTTCTCTTTTTTTCTGTTTGGGCGTTTCTGCTATTTCTTCATTGTGGAAGAAACTAGATTAGTTGATCTCAGCAGACCCACAGACAGCAGCTATACTACCAATATAGTGATCATTTCGTCTTTATGATATCATCACATGGTTTGATGATGACTAGAAAAGGAAGGGATTTCACAGGTCATTTATGAGTTTGTAATCTGAATTATTTTGGGAAGAACTCTTTGAAACATTAGTTAAGAGCTAAAAAAGAATTAAATGATTCCCACACACAGGGTCGACAAGTATGTAATATTATTATGGAAGCAAATGTAACTGCCATAGAGAAAGAATTTATAGAGTTTCTTTTTATGAACATGGGCAAGTTTAAATCTGAATTTTGACAAACGGACTATTTGACAATCCCCAGTCCTCTTTTTTTCATTTTTTAAATGAAAATAATTTTAAAATTCAAAGTAGTAATAAGTAGATAGATAGAAACAGATTATAGGTGTTTAAAGAGCGTAAACTGAATGTAGATAATATCCATTTTATTAATAATAAATTCTTCAGATAACTTTTCAAAATGTATAGTCTGATCATAACATGATTTATTAATATAGCAATGTACACTCCAGATATCTTTCTACAGTTTGGATGTAGCAATATAATTATTAAAAGCTGACATTAGTAAAAATTAAAAGTATGAGAGGCATTAGTATGAGTTATTTTATAAGGCCAACGATATCATAATGGAAGATAAGGTAAGAGAAACGAAGATGAAAATATCAGTTTCTGCAGAATAACCATTTTTTTAAATAATTACTGGAAAGAAAGGAGTCTAGGTTTTTATTTTTTTTTTTGACCAATAGATCTAATTTTGACAACGACAATCCGCACCATGGTGGCACCAAAGTTGATACTGATCACCTGGTTGACGCGGACGTATGGTGGGAATCTTCCCATTTTGAGACTACATAACAACTTATTTAATGGTTACCATGGTCAGTTTCCAAACTCTATAAAGGACAGATTGTCTATTTTGCAAGTTGGTTGAGAAATTCATATTATGCCGTTTGATTCTTTGATAATTAGGAGATGACAGCAAGGCAAACTCAGTAACTGGAGCAATAAGATCACCCATTTGAAATCAGTTAAGAAAAATAACATAGATTTGCCCTTTCGTTTCATAAATCTCAAGATTGTCTCCTCAACGCAGCATAAAGATTGACATAACACTGGTTCAATACATGTCAATTGGAGGAGATAATGGGTCAAAGTCGTGTTTCATGGTTATGAAACATGTGGCGAGGCCCATTTGGTTCTCACTGTGCATTTCGAATTAAAATTGATGAGACAGAGCAATAATATGGACCTCAGGTCTCACAATTTGAACTCACAAGAAGCAATCTGGCCAGCATATCCTCCCCTTGCTTGATCATCGCTGGGCCTTCCACAGGGCTTCCATCAAATTCCTCCCTTTCAACCTGGGAGAGATACGCAAAGCTCGTCTACTTAAGAAGGGTTTGCGACATTCCATTCAAGCTCGCATTGCTACCTTCCATCTTGTATATTTCAAAAAATAAGACAACCATGTAAAGGTCATGATGGATACATAATAATCAAATGCAGCTTTGTATTTCTATGTATGTTTATTGAAATCTCACTCTTTAAGAAGGCCTAGACTTGGTATAAATACATTGGTGTAGACAGAGTTGATCACTAATTTCCATCAAACCATCTAGCCGCCAGCAGATAAATGTTAATGTTGGAATGGAAAGTGATTGCAGTATAAAGTCGTCTCACTGGGGGTAGGGGCATTTCCCACGCTTTCAAATTGACAGCCATTTCGCCAGTCAAGTTTTGATCTTTCCTCGTACAGCATCATGGATTCAAGGAGGCTGGGTGAAAAGTGGGAATGAAGAAAACATTGACAGCTGTAGCAACCATATCGGGTTCAAGCGAAGGTGAAGGGAGAGAAATGGTTTTGAGTATGGCCTCTGCAAGTTCAGCACACTTTCTTCTCCCAAGTAGCTTTGTAAGGCGCTGTATGACATTATAACAGAAAGCTTGACAAGGCAGTTGTACTGAAGACCTACAGATCATCATCTGATTTATGAAAGAACCACATACTGGTTAAGGAAAATTTAGCCTGATAGGGGTAAAGAATGTCTCTATATTCTTTTTTTTGGGTGAGAAAAATTAATTGAAACTTAAAGAATATTTATATTGAGGACAAAAAAGTAGCAACATCTTCATTTTTCTTTGTTTTGGTTGGACAGAAAGAATTTAAGTTACCATAGACATCTAGATAGAATTAATTGCATAGAGTTATATTGGAAAAATATATAACTGAACCAGATCTACTTTCAATCTTTCTTTCTCACACCTAAAATAATCTTTCTCATTAAGAAATATCTTAAAACATGATCTAAAGTATAATCCCCAAAACCAACTTGTTCGCACTCATGTAATTGGATAAAACTAAAATACTAATCAGGTCTTTGTGGCCCTTTAAGATCTGACCTCAGTCAATCTTCAGAAAACATCATATATATATTTTTTGGCAGATAAATGTTTTTTAAAATCCGCATTGGACTCAGAACACCAAACTCCATGCTCATCTCATCACCATAGGGACATTTCAAAGGAGCAATAACAGATTAATGATTCATAATCTTACAATTTAACTTACGATTAACTACAATAAATGATACCGAAATACTGACTCTCATTACCTGTCCCTTCTTTGGCTCATCGCTTCGGTGTGATCGAGAAATGTAATGATGTTCAAATAGAGAAGGAAGAACACTTCAGTGTAATCAAATTGACAACACTAAGTTTACTTGTGTCCACTCTAAAGGTTCTCTTGATGCAATCCCTAGTGGCAATCTTTACTTTACTTAACATAGCCATTCTGTCTGTTGAATGATAAGTCAACATGCAAACATCTGACCATTTGAGAAGGCATACCCGAGAAGAGTTCTTACTATAATATTATTGATATAAATGGCTTGAAAATTTTTATATCTCTGTTTATCATTGAAATGATAAGAAAGGAAGAAAAAGTGAAGGAGGAAAAAAAAAAGAGCCCACAAAATCATTACAGCAGTTTGTTGGACATCAAACCTGCGTAATCTGGATTCATAAGTTCTTCTAGACAGCCCAAATGTGAAAGGAACCTTTAGTTTTTGGGAAGACTCGCATAGTCAGAGAGAATCAATAGCTATGATCTTTGATGAGTCATCGGATGGACCAGCAGGCTGAAAATAAGGAATGAACAACTTCAAGATTGGGATGGATCTAGAGCACGCCCGGATGAGTTGGAGAGTCCTACCTCTCTGTCTTTTTTGTTTGTTGGGCAACAAGAAAACATATCTGAGTAGTGCTAAACAAGTAGCCTACACATGATGTATACATTTGACAGCACAAAATAGGCCTTGGGGAGAAGGAAGCAAAGGCAGACCTTTACATCTTGAGTAGTGCTAGGCATGTGTGAGTACACTGATGTATAACATTCGACACCAAAATAGGCGGCCAGGGAAAAAGGAAACAAGAACAAAGCCCTTTTCCACCATTGGAAAGCACCAGGCCACCTATCTCGAAACATATAGATCCAAGAGAAGCTGAGAGATCTTTAGCTTTGAAGGGGTCAGGTCTGCTGTCTTCAAAAACTCTTGAAGCGGCACTGGGGTTTCATTGGGGATGGGTGTTTAGGTTTACCCTTGTGACTCAAGAGCTTTCACCAAAATATGACAGCTTATTTATGAAGAAATTTGAACTATGCTGGATCACTAGCAAAGGCTTTGTAAGAGCTGACACCCCAGATTCTGTCAAGTTCAAGTCCTAGTAGGAGATAATGACAAGCTTCTAAAGCATGTTGAAAAAGTTTTCGAACTGTGTTTGACTACTAACGACATCTTGGAAAAGATGGCTCTGATTCATCGATCGACCAGATGACTATCATAAACCAGCTCTGTCTGGGAGTACCTTTTTTTATGGGTTCTTGATTCAGATAACCTGGAATTTTAGCTCATAACAGTTTATAACTACTAATTGGTTTCGCTCATAATGATTTATAACTGCAATTGGTAATTTGGCATTCTTCATGTATTGATTTTAATTAGTTACTGATAAAAAAGAAAGAAAAAATTAATTAGGAGTGAAACTTTTGGAGGTTTGTAGAGTACATAAAAAAATTGCTTTCGCTCTCTTTGACTGCATATTATCAAAGTTAGCTCCCGTCTAAAGAGATTATTTTAACTTTCATTGCTCAATGCTTGATTTTTAACCTTTATATTCTACCTCCCAGGTTTTCTTGTAGGGTAATAGGATATTGATTGAAAGTGATTTGTTAGCCATGGCGACATAGCCAAAGGCAAGAAATCAAATCTCAAAAACCAAGTTCAAGTCGACAAAGGATATTATTGTGATTATAAAATTCCAGAATTTTTTTATGGATAAAGCGAGCAGATATATTCAACAAAAAGAAAGTACAAAGGTGCCCGAGTATACAAGACATATACGAGAGGGCTAGGAGCCAAAGAAGCAGAAGAGGCACAAAACAAAAACATATCAACCCACTAGACAAAGCTAGGGGAATACACAAAATATCTCTAGCAAAAAGGTGCTCCACATCGTGAACCAAAGCTATTGATGAAGGATTTTAAGAAACAGAACTTCAATCTAGGCCAAGAAAAGCCTTTGTCTTTGAAAACAACCCTATTCCTCTCCTTCCAGATTGCCCACATCAAACAAAGAGGAACCGCCCTCCAAAGCTTAAAACCCTTTTTCTGCATGGGGAGACAAAACCAACCCAGCATCAGGTCTTTCACCAAAAGGGGGCAAACCCCACCCCCTCCTAACAAGGAGAAAATGGCAGCCCACATGTACCAAACCTTTGGGCAGTGGATGAGCAGGTGCTCCAGAGTCTCTTCAGCCTTTCCGCACAAGGGGTACCTACTGGCTAGGGAGAATCCTCTCTTTTTAAGTTGATCCATGATCAGAATCTCGCCCCACCAAACTTCCCAAGCAAAGAAACCTCTCTTTGTCATAATCATCTCCGCATTTTATGTTCCTTTAAGTTGTGCTAAAATTTTTTCTTTTCACAATTTACAACTACAACTATTGAACAATGTTTATTTGTCTACCACTAAAATAAAAATGATATCCCACTAAGAAAAAGAACTTCAATCCTTTATTTTAATAAAAGATCAGAAATCTAATCTCTATTTTCATCATTCTTCATCAAATTTGAAAATCAGTTATAATAATATGTTCACCAATACCTTAGATTACCTTGATTCATTCCAATATGCAGCGACTTCAAACCTTGGCAAAACCAGAGTTGCATTCAGCAAACGAGCAATACCAACACCATCACAAGACTACCCAACCACCACAAACAATGCCCATTTTGCATAACTGCAAAACAAAAATCCAGTAGTTTTTGCTCAGACCTGAAAATTGCAACTGTGGAGATATTCTAAGTACTCACATCCCTCCTCATCTGATTGAGTCCACCATAGCAATCCACTCTAATATATCCATTACTCTCTGCTGGAAGAGCTGCACCATTTCAACAAAAAAACCAATGCAATTGTCTGCAATGAAAGTCAATTACATTTGACTCAGAATATCAAAAATCAAACTGAAAGTAACCCTTGCCCTAATTATCATCTGCAACCATTATATTAAAAATCTCAAGTAGTTCCCAGAATGTTCTATTTACCCTGTTTTCATCAAAAGAAATAAAGGATCCCGAATTATAGCATGAAATTGTAAGATCAAGTATCCCCAATATTACAAATGGTGGTATTATTCACATTCCATTTTTTAGGTCACAAGATCCCCACTGCAAAATCAAGGATAGGAAATTAAATAGTGGTAAACTCAACTGCAATCAATATTTCCTCTCTTTTAAAAAATAGCTCCAGATAATCATATTCTCGATATCCTTTTTTCAGAATGCAGCATTGCTTTCCTCCCTACTAATTCAACAGTTCTAGATCTCCAGTCATTCCCATGCTTAACAACTACCAAATCTAGGGTTTTTCCCTATGACCCCAGATACTAAAATTCCACTGACCTGTCAGATCTCCATCTAGCCACCATTTGCAGGTCTCCATTCCACAAGCCTTTGCACATTCCAAATATCAGATTTTCCACTGTGGGAGTTCAATTTCACTTAGTCAATAATACAGTGCATAAGTATATAACCATGAAAAAAGTATTGCTTTACACTCTGTTTGGGTGCCAAGAAAACCGAGCAAAATACTAATAAAATCCGAACCCCAAATCGATGTTGTCTGATTACTATTTGAACAGAAGATAAAAAGGAAATTGACCAAATATAAAATAAAAATAAAAACTTATCTACCCTAATTGATTGCCCGAAACACACAAATACCGTACCTGGGTGTGGCGGGAGAAAGCGAGAATTGAGAGAGGGGCGAAGGACGGGATATGAAAAGTGTGGCAACGACAAGGGTGAGAGTGAGCACCACAATGCTGAAAAGAGGTTTCACTGTGAAAGCAGTCATTTGATCATGGGGATTGAATAAATCGATTGATCTGATTCCCGGCGAATGGATTTATGCGATCAGAGGAGGGTCTGTCCGAGGAAGACGAGAATTTGAGTTAGGGTTTGTATCAGTATGAAGTTCCATGTCGATGGATTTCGAACACTGGTATTAATATAATACTATTTGCTCAGATCTCAGCGTCGATTCGAGTTTTCTATTTTGTTTTTAATAAAAAATATTTTGTTTTATTTATTTATTTATTTTAATAGTTAAGCTAATAAAAGCTATTGGTTTAAAGTAGAAAGGTACGGTTTCAAAACTTCTTACAGGCAATTACTGTGACTTAAGTGAATAGTTTAAAAAAAATAGTTAAACGTTTTTATAACTGTGAACAATTGAACCTAGACATACTATTAGACAATAATCTTCTAAAATAATGGTAGTAATATCCTTACATAAATTAAATAACCAAAATTTTGAATTTTTTATACCAATACCTTTTTTTGGCCAAAAAATCAATCTATTTACTTCTTTATAGATATGTTGATATAGACATGTCTCTATCAACATATCTATAGACATGTCTATAATCATAAATGTCTATAGGCATGTCTATGTTCATAAATGTATTAATAATATAATAGAATTAGGATATTAATCATTTTATTATAGAAATCTATTATAATCTTGGAGTTACCTTCAATCGACTTGGTTCTCGTCGCGTCGTCTCCCACCTTATCCTTTGAGAATTGAAATAAAGGTAAGAGTTTACTTCTCATGTCTCTCATTATGTTTTCCTTTGTATTTGTCTTTGCCTCTATCACTTGGACCAAATTGATATATAAAAATTGAAGAATTTTTTTCTATATCAAATTTTTTTTTTATCTAGGATTATTGTGGTTTATAATTTTTTTATTATTCCCTTATGGTTAGGGTTCTTGTGTTCTATAATTCTTTGTTTGAGCTTAAAATTTTATTTTGAATTTTATCATTATTATTATTTTGAAGAAAACGATGCTGTATATATCAAAAGTATATTAAGTATCTGAGGAGAATGCTTATATAAGCTAAAAATTTATACAAATCTTAAAATGGAAAACATACAGAATTTCCATATACATATAATCTAGCATCATATTCATGGTGGTTTAAGAGAAAGCCAATTTGAGTTTGGAAAGTAGAAATCTCGAAAAGTTAAGTAGAGGAAAGGGTTTGGTGAATGTCATTAGCCCCCGTCACGAGAGAAAGCAATTTGAAGTGTGAGTGTAATCTGAAGTAGATGATGGCCGAATAAAGTGACCAGTGATCACCGATATGTTTAGTGCGTTCATGGAAGACATCATTATGACGATTTGAATAGCACTTGATTATCACGAGTGAAGTTTAGTTGCGATTAGACCAGTGCCGTGAATCTTTGCGATATGCGTGTAACCAAATAGGATTCATTGTAGTAGCTACCGATTGCTCTATATTACGCGGTGTTGGAGCGAGCAACGGCTATTGTTTCTTGCTTCTCGAGGAGATAAGAATCACTAGAAAGAAAACAATATCTGTAGTGGATGGAGTGATCGGTGGGATCACTGCCCGATCACGCATCTAAATATGCCTAAAGAGTTAATAAGAATAGGAAGAAAAATGAAAATGAAATGAATATGGTGCACCGGATATTGAAGATCTTGAGAGCAATGCATAATGAGGAGATCTAGGGCTTGCGTAAACTAATTATTTACGTAGCTGCATAGGAAATATCAAGGCAAGTAATAGTGAGATAGATTAGACTCCCAACAAGCTTTCTATAGAGAGTAACATCAGACAATGATTCACCATCATGAGAATTGAGGTGACAATTATACTCAATAGGTGTGTCGACTATCTTGCTATCAGTGATCTTGGCTCAATCGGTCAGTATACTTTGCACAGGTAAGATAACCATCTGCGAGAAGAAGAAACTTACAGACAGAAGTAATTAAGAGGGACTAGATCTTTCATTTCAAATTGACGACCAAGAAAGTGCTTTAGATCTTGAATACCATGCATATCATCACCTGTAATAATCATATCATTAACATACAAGAGTAGAATAGTAATACCATGATCGGACATTCTCAGAAAAAGAGTTGTATAAAAAAAGCGCACGAAAACCATGCGAGGAGAGTAGGCGAACTGCAAAACCATGCTCGAGGGCTTGTTTAAGACCATAGAGTGCCGTAAGTAGTAGACATACTCTGTAGAGAACCCCGGTGAGAATAACCGGAAAGGCTTCATATGGAGCTTCCTTTGAGAGTTCACCATTAAGAAAAACATTTTTGACATCCATTTGAAAGAGCGACCATTTGCGGCGGCGAGAGGCGAAGCAATAAGAGTCTGATAGAAGAAAGTCGAGCCAACTAGAGCAAAGTCTCTCTTAATCAATCGATACTCTTGAGTAAAACCCTTGGCAACAAAGGTGAGCCTTATGTGATCCACTTGATACCATCAATAAGTCTTGATCTTATAAACCCATTTCTGATCGATACTTGATTTTCGGAGAGTATCGCTTGAGATCCATGTTCAGTCTTATGTAGTGCATCAACTCTTCTTTCATAGCTTTAGCGCCGCAAAAAGGGTTAGAGGAAGCCTCACGAGAAGATTCTAAGGTTCCTAGGATGGGCAAGACCAGAAAAGCAATGGAAGTCACGAAGGTGAGAAGGAAGAGTAGTTAACCGATAGGAAAGGCAAAGTGCATGAGAGTCAAAAGGACCGGCAGGATCCACGGCTGGAGTAGTATTAGTGGGCACATCGATGATTGGTGCAGGAGGCTCATCAGATGCATGAGAAGGGACATCAGAAATAGAAGGGACATCAGAAATAGAGGGGCTTCGGATACCAGGGGGATGCTCAGGATATAGAAGTGGGAGACTCCTCGGGAAAGGTTAAGGAGAGGATTAATGGGGAAATAGGTGAAACGAAGACATGAGTGGTGGTAAAACATTTTGTGTTCCCAAAGACCACATCTTAGAAACACGAAGACGTTTGCTAATGGGATCATAACACCTATAACCTTTTTAATCAATTCCATACCCAAGAAAACAACACAAACGAGAACGAGATTGAAGTTTGTTTCTTTCATGATCTTGAAGAAGAACAAAACAAACAAATCCAAAGACTCTAAGTAAGTCATAGGAGGGAGAAGAACCAAACAACAAATCATAAGGAGTTTGATTCTGAACAATGGGAGAAGGATGCTGATTGATGATGTAAACAATAGTAAGAGCAGGTTCCCCCCAAAACTGAGAAGAAGTAGAAGCAGCAATCGTAGTATGCGCCTGACATCGAGAATATGTGAAGTTTCTTCGTCTGCCATTTTTGTTGAGAATTAATCGACCACCAAGAGGAATGACGAACAATACCCGAATTGATGTAGAATAGAAGTAAATTCATGGGCATTATCAGATTTGAAAACTTTGATAGAGTTTAAGCGTGTTTCAATCATTTAGTAAAGTCACGATATATTTGATAAAGTTCGAAACGATTTTGAAGAGATAAATCGAGTATATCGGGAAAAAATCATCACGAAAATAACAAAATAAAATGGCCCACCTTGAGTAGTAATGGGAAAGGGCCCCATACAGCAAAGAATGAATAAAGGTGAAAAGGAGAGAGCATAAGAGAAACAACGCATTTATTAAATGTTAAGCCAGTTTGTTTGCCAAATTGACAAGGCATATAATCAAAACTCTTGTTTGAAATTGAACCTAACAAACCCCTAGAAACTAGTTGGTTAATGATGAGTCCAAAAACTCATTAGATTTTTAATCCATTTTTCTAAGTATATTACGAGATAAATGTTGATTTGTTTACAGAAATGTGGATATTTTACTCAAATTTCATTTTGCATGAAAATCTGTGGCTGAATGCCAGCAAAAATCGGGGAAAGAAATCAACTACTTGTGAAATTGAGGTCACAACTGAAAATTTAAGTCGCGACAGGAAGCTCAGTTGCCAGCCATTCCAAGTCATGACATCAACAAATTCGGCTTTGAAGAAGAAATATAAAACTTGAACAAGTGAAGTCGTGAGCAGAAGGAGAGTTGCGACAAAAGCGTGGTCGAGACTAAGGAAATATCAAAGGAAGAAATTCATGTCGAGCAAAACTTTGATATGCTCGTAAGAGATATGAATGATGTCGTGACACCACTCACGAGGTCGTGACAAGGATCCGTCTATGAAGCCTGAGAGGTCTTTGCAAAAGAAAGAGAGGTTGCAACTAGTTTTTAAATGCAAGGCTCGATTCATGTCGTGGCTTATTACTATGATATCGTGACATAAAAGCGAGGAAGATTCAAAGTGCAACCAAAATAGAGAGTTTGAAGGGAGGTCGCAACACATGGCCAAAATAGAAGCACTTGCAGGCTGAACTTCACGACCTTTACAAATCAAGGATTAGAAATGATGTCGCAACCGCTCATTAAAGTCGCGACTTGAAGAAGAGTGACGAGAAGAAATTAAGGTTGCAAGGCTTTGCGGGGTGGCAAATGGAGTGGGAAGGAGGAAATTTGTTGCAACGTGGGGCGAGTTCTGACCAAAAGAAAAATGGGAAGCAAAAGGGTCGGCTTGGCTCGCAGGAGTCGCGACATAAAATTATGAAACATATGAAGCGAAGACCGCAAACACGATTGCGACCAAGAAATCAAAGTCACGGCAGCAAGTCATCATACAAGCGAGAAAAGTGAGTCGCAACCTAAAGCGATGTCGCTGACTCGGAAAATTTGGAAGAATAGAAGATAATGATGTCAGCGACGTATAGCTGAAGGTGCGACATACGACGTGAAGGAACGAGCAAATGAGGTCGCGACCACAAGCGATGTCGCGACCAGCGTGGCGGTTACCGAAATTCGTAGTTTACAGCAAAGAAAGAAATTGCGGTGATCACGAGCAATCAAGAAGTCCATGCCGCGACATCAACGGGGTCGCGACATAGGGCTGTGATGAGTGGGCACCTCTTTTGGAGTTCCACGGAGCATTTTAGGGATTCGGCCCGATTCTTTTACAGTATAAATAGATAGCTTTAGAAGAGTAAGTAGTTCTTCAGTCTTCACTACCGAGAAAAAGGAAGAAGAGGAACTTCAGTGTATATTTTAGAGTAGATTTTATTTTTATTTTTTTTTATTTTTAGTTTCATTTAAGTTTGAATCTATGACTAATGCGAGATGAGTAAGTTTTAGTTCTATTATTTTTCTTAAAGTATTACGCTTGAAAATTTATGAAATCTAGACAAATTTAAAATTCATTTCTTCTCAATTTTATTCTGATTAAATTGGTTGTCGCGTGATCGATGCCGTTCTTAATTCCGCAAATGCGGTATCGAATGTGACTTTCTTTGGATTTGATTACATTTAGTTATAGTCTTTCACGCACAATTAGGGAGAATTAATTTGGATTCGGTTTTACTTAGTGGTGTCATTTTGAATGGATAAGTTCCCGATAGTAGTACCTAATACCGGTTGGGGGAATGTATCTTACTCGATATCGGGATGCCCTCTGCGTGACACGAGAGACGGAGATTCTGAGGCGGAAGGTATTTTCTAGGTATGTTAGACTACCATTAATGACTAGCGAGCTACGAGAGTTCATTTTGATAAATCCTCGTTCGCTCATAGTTGGAGGGGTGTATTTAACAAGATAAATAATCGGAGAGTTCATAATTTAAAGGTAAGTTCCGATCAGTGTTAGCTTAGATCTAATCAAGGGAAAGGGATAAACCCATAGGTCACGGAGGTTGAGCCACCAATTAAGTGGAAGGTAGAAACTTTTCTGAAAATCTGAGAAGGAAAAGCAAAGTTACCTTGTCAGGGAAATGGGTGTGAAGTATTGAGAAGAAAATACCCCGGATCTTACAAGAGAATTTGGAATACGGGTATTTGGTTTGATCTTGTCTTCGAGAGAAGCGAAGGATATCCTAATCGGTGAATATGGAGAAATCGATTCAATAATTAGGAAATCTTGGACAATAACCGGATCCGCTATATAGAGCAGGAAGCGATGTACTTAAGCTGGCTGAATTGGTTGTTTCATTGTATTTCAACGATAGTTTTTCGTTTCTCACGGAAGCGATTTAATCCATTCTTATATATGCAATTTATTTTTCTTAGATTCGTTTGTTTTAAGCTTAGTTTGACATTATTCAATATTATAGGATTTTTAATTTTTTTGTTGTTTAGATAAAACCTTCACTATGAGTTTGAGTCAAAATAGTATGGAATTTTAGTAGTTAGGGTAGTTGATGCGTAGTCGCTATCAATCTCTGTGGGAATGATACATGGACTTACATTCAGATTTTACTACTTGTATGGCACATGCACTGTAGTGTCATAGATTGAACCCTTATTTTTTAAATCATAGACATTAAAGAAGAATTATTTTATCAAGCAAAATTATCAGTAACATGGATCTGAAAGTGTAAGGCTCTTGTAATTATGTTAATTTGAGGGATTTCAGTCTATATAGAAAAAGAAACAAGCAGTTAACCTTGAGATAGATGCATGACCGGTAGAGTCTGCATAAAAGCGAGAGAAGAGGTGCTTTGTCACGAGGCCGGTAGAAGAGCGAGGAGAGAGACGAGAGGACAGTAGATGAAGAGATGAGCTCAAACACCCTTGGGCCTTCACGGGCGGAGTCCTAGCGATGCTGTCTCGTCCCGAGAATCTGCACAACCACATTAGTAGAAGAAAAGGTTAAAGAAAAACCAAGTTCAGTGAGTTGCCCAACAGATAGAAGATTATGAGTGAGTTGGGGAATCTGATAAACATTAGAAACAGACAAGGTTGGTGTAGAGACATTACCAAGATGAGAGACATGCATAGGAGAACCATTTGCAGTATAAATAGTAGGAAGAGAAGAGGAAGTGTGTGAAGAGACAACAACAGGAGAAGAAGTCATATGATTGCGGCAAAGCGAATCAAGCCATGTATGAGGAAAGTACGTGCTCGTAGAAGAGCAATGTTGGATGCCTTGGAAGATGGAGAAGATGAACCTAATTAACCATATCACGTAGATCTTCCATGAGAGAGATGAGTGACTAGACTTGGAATGAAATTCCCACGGAGTTGATAATTCAAAGGCGTGGAGTGCGTTAGTGTTACGAGAAGGTCATTGGCGAGTGTAAGCAGTTAAATAGAATGACCTTTGTTCTTATAGAAACTGTAGATAAGAAGAGGCTTCTTATTGTTATGTCGTTTGACATTATTCCCTTTGCCTTTGGAAACATAGGTAGATGAACCTGCAGAGGGAAAAACATGAGTAGTAGTCTGCGGAACAACGGCTAGAGTAGCAAGAACCATGGTCTGAGTAGAAATGGGATCAGTCTGAAGACGGGTCTCATCATCAACTAACTTATGAATAGCTTGTGAGGCGACAGTAAAGTTGATGTAGAATATGAGTTTGGTGATTTAAACTCATCACGAAGCCCCATTAAGCGAAACATTCGCGCTTGTTCATGGTGAACACTGAGCGATTTAGTGTCGACGAAATTGGAAGAACTAATTCGGATACGAGTTAATTGATCTAAATGGATTTCGGTCATTTGTGATACATAATGTCGCTAAAGCAGTTCACGACAAATATGATAAAGTTTGCGTGTGAGCTTGGGGATTCTGAGCATCGCTCCGGTCTAACATCTTAGGAGTAACAAGTAAGTCCCAAACTTCTTTAGCAATATCAAGGTTGCCAAACTCATCAACAATTGATGGAATAGATGTATTAAACAGTGATGATATGATGATTAGAACTTTCCCAATCTCAATGAATGGCATAGAGGCATGTCAGTTTCTTTGTCCACTTACGGAATGAGAGGCGGTCACTAGGGCGTAAACCAGCTTGCGACCTTTGAGATAACTGTGCATGGCTTGAGACCACTGAGCAAAATTATCTCCATAAAAATAATATGAATCAGACGAGAAATCTCATTACCTGGCATATCTAAATTCCAAATCAAAAAACAGAAAGCAAAAATGGAGTCAGGACGCAAAAATAAGTCAGAATGCACCTGGTCAAATTTTTGGTCAACGGTCAACCGTGCTTAAATGGCGTAGTCAATGGGCGCGGGTAGCGGGTTACGGGCAAGGGTCGGGCGTGGCGCTGACGTAAGCCCTACAGGTTGAAGAAGCATAAAGTTCATGCACGCGTGTGGATATGACGCCTGCGTGTGGATATGACGCTCTCTAGAACATCGACATGGACTTGTGGCCGCTTGGGCACTTTTGGCGGCATGTGACGGTGCGTGGGAGTGTTTTCGACTACTTGATGCACACCAGCGTGATCGTCTCGACAAAATCTACCTCTGAATGGCCTGTAACTTCAGTTTTAGGCTTGCGAAGGTAGGAAATAAAGAGCAAACAATGGTGTTCATCGGAAAAATGAGTTATACGGTGGCTGTAATGCCTAGACTGTGAGAGTAGCGGAAGAGAAAAAAAAAATTAGAGAACTCGCTCTGATACCATGAAGAAAGACTTGAGTCTTTGTATATATCAAAAAGTATATTTCATGTACAAGGCGAAGGCTTATATAAGCTAAGCTATACAAATCTTAAAATGGAAAATATACAATTGCCATATACATATAATCTAACAATTTTCATTTTTGTACCCTGATTCATAATGAAGAAACCCTAAGTGGGTCTTTGTTGGTAGAATTAGAATCTTGTAAAATTAGAATGGAAGCCATTGCCCCTCATCCTCTCATAGTTGCCTATATGGACTCTCATTCTTGAATATATCTAGTCGAGTTTTGTTTTACCTCCTTATTGTTCTTTTTTTTTTTTGTGACTCCATATACTGCCAAGATGCCCTATACTAATTGAAGATATTTTTATACAAAATTTTATCTTTTATTATATTTATATATGTCCATACAACATTTGGTATTAATTAAAAAAAACTATTTGTGTATTAATCTCTTGAGCCATTGGTGATTGACTTGAAAAAGTTGTGATTCTTATACAAACAAGATTATATCATAAAAAATTATTGCTCCTACTTTATGTTGTTCTTTGGTGGTTTAATTATGTTTCGCATTGAAAAATCCTTATAGTTTCGACGAGCAATTTTATTTGCCTAAGTGTAATGAACATTTATATCTTCAAAACTAGGATTCCCTTGATTATGAACTACTTAGATAAATTCCTATCATGATAAGTTTCTCTTCTCCTTAATTTTCTCCTTATTTACTCTTGAACTTATTGAGTTTTATCTTTTTTAGTAGTTGGTGACATTAGAATTATTAATAATTTACTTTTTGTGTAGGATAAAACCCAGTTGTATAGATTAAAGTTAGTTTATAATTTGATTATGGATGACCACAATGTGGATAGAGAGAACTTCCTAACAGGGCTGCATGATTAGTAACACGGATCTCATTATGTAAGTATGTAAGAAAGCATGTTTTGGGTTAAATATGAAAGTAAAATTTGCTTGCCTTTTTTTTTTTTTTTAGCAGTTAGTGAGTGCCCTTCAGATCATTGCCTATTATTGACCTTCTTCATAAGGTTAGATATGTTGAATATGGTATACATATAGCAGATGCCCAAAGTAGGTGAACATGTTAATTTGTTATGCTGGAGTAACATTATTGCTTGGATTATGAGCAGCAAGCTTTAGCAATGAGGGAAGATTTGAGAATATGTGTTACCATGTTTCTAAGATGAAAACAAATATGGATTATTATTGACAATTGTTGTTGACTTGAGTAAGGATACTATCATGTTGTTATTTGGTAGTAAATGTTAGTTACTATTTTTTATGTTTAAATATTATCTATTTTTTTGATGAAAAAAGGGAATGGATATATTTTTGCTACCAAATTAAGGAACTACATGTTCTCCTACAAACCATTATTTCCACAAAGGTGATTCGTAGCCCGTAGGGTATCCTAAATCAACAAAATTTATACCTAATACCTCCTCCTGCTGTAGCATTGCTAAAGTAGTATAGTGGCTCTAGGATCGTCCACAAAGATGGGTTTTCTTTGTGAAAATGACAGACTTATTCTATTTGGATAATGGGGTTGGATAAAAAGAGTGGGTTTTAATGGTTGTCAACTGAAAATAAAATAGATTAGAAGGTGGAAAGAGGTCCCTTGAAGTGTCAGGACACTAGGATTAGGTTCTTTTAGGCAAACGAGGGGGTTTCTAGGTCTTTACCTCGCATTGGGGAGAATGACCTATAATCATCTCCCGAACTGGATCTTCATTTAGCTATAAAAGTTGACCCTCATTAAATCTCTTTGAAAATGGCATTCACTGACCATTAATGTTCTCAGTCTGTAAAAACATAAGTCTCCTTCACTAACCTTCCAATGGCTCATAAATGATAACTAACGAACATCACTGGATCTAACATTAAGTATCCAATGAGCTCTGAAAGCTTACCAAATACTGACCAGTCAAGGTGATTCGAAGAGACAAAAACCTAAAGTTGAAGAGAGGAACAGTAATGACAGTGAGTACCTACGTGAAAGCATGTAAACCCTTAGTTTACCTTAGGATCCTTCACCCAATGGCCTTCTACTTCAAGGAGGAAGGGGGTTTAGGCACTCATCCTCTAAGTTGTCATTCTAGAGGGTGTTTCGTTAGTGAGAAAATGAGAGAAACTGAAAGAAACAGGAGCTTTCGTCGCAAGCTTCCCAAAAACCAAAAATTCAATAATGAAAAAGCTTTGTACAAAGTCTTGTCTGTGGGCTTTTCAACCCATACTGCAAAAACAAATTAGCAAACTAAACAAAGTTGAATACTATTACATAGGGAGAAAGTGGGAAAAACAAAAATAAAAAAGTTAGAGTTTGCAGAGGATTTTTCAGGATTTGCGAAATTTAGCAGCCCCTGCGAATTTAGCAGGGTTTGCTACTGCATCTTTCTGTATCATTGCTTCTGATAGCTTTTGTTTTCTTTTGGCTCGGGCGCTCTGCACTGCAACTGGATTCTTCACGCTTGACTTGGATCCTTGTCCTCAAGATATATAGCCCCTAAAAACAACCAAACTTGCCACAAAATTTGATTAGTAGCCTTGCTAGGTCCTTAACATGCAAATTGGGTTAATTAACGTGATTACTACACAAAAAGTGCTTAAAACATAGAGTGTTAAAAGTATAAAACAACACTTTTTGGGTAGTAATCAAAAGGTCATACCTAAGGTTCACTAAGGGCATGCCTAAGGTTCACTAAGGTTGTACCTTAGCTGTACTAAGGTCGTACCTCAATTTCATTAAGGTTGTACCTTAAATCCACTAAGGTTGTTCCTCAACTTCACTAAGGTTGTACCTTAACTTCACTAAGGTTGTACCTTAACTTCACTAAGGTCGTTCTTCAATTGTACTAATGTTGTACTAAGGTTCACTAAGGTTGTACTTAAGGTTCTTTAAGATTGTTCTTAAGTTTCACTAAAGTTGTACCTAAGATTCGCCATTTGTATGTTTTAAATGTTATTCGATTTAACATAATGAAGAGAATTATTTACAAAAAATATATAAGAAATCAAATTATTAATTAATTTAATGGAATGGATATTTTGCCACCAAAAATGAGGAAGCGCATATTCTACCAACCATTTATTCCACAAAATTGTAACCAACCGGAGTTTCTTTAACTTGGTGAGCCCACAACCACCTAATTCCAACCCGTCCCATAAGTTCTATTCACCACTTGGTGCTCACATGTTATCATTTTCACCTCCCATTGAAAGTGTTTTTGGGAATAAATGAAATAACATCTCCCATTTGAAGTATTTATAGGGATAAATAAAATGAAATAACAACATATTTGCTAAATGTACCTTATCCAAAACAATAGAAAAGGAAAAAAAAAAAACTATATGGAACTACCATTTAAAAATAAATTAACCTTTTTTCATTTATTTTGATCAAATTAATTAACAATTTTTTTTTCAAAAAAATGCTAAATGGTTTCTTAATTAAAAAATTATAATAAAAAACACTTACATAAAGTTCACTAGGCTTCATAATATTCATACATGAGCTTCACTATGGTCGTACCTACACTTCACTAAGGTTGTACCTCGGCTTAACCAAGGTTATGCCCTATCTTCGTTAAGGTCGTACCTCAACTTCCTTAAGATCGTACCAAAGGCTCACTCAGGTTGTACATAATTCACATTTGTAATGTCGTACCTAAGGTTCACTAAGGGTGTATCTAAGGTTCACTAAGATTGTACCTTAACTTCATAAAGGTCATTCCGCAAATTCACTAATGCTTTACCTAAGGTTCACTAAGGTCATACCTAAGGTTAACTAAGTTCGTACCAAAGATTCACTAAGGTTGTACCTAAGATTCACTAAAGTCGTACTTAATATTCATTAAGTTTATACCTAAGGCTCACTAAGGTTGTACCCTCAATTTCACTGAAGTCAAATCTAAGTGTTTCCATCACAAACACTGATCTAATTTCATGAGCAAACTATGAATGAGATATCATTTGCATTATATTTTCCATACTCGAATGCATCCCAAGAAATATCTGCAGTAGTTTTAAGGCATGTTTAGGGTATTTTGTAAACGTAATTTGAATGTTTCGTGAGTTAAATCACGAACGTGGAAACAGGGACACAGAAATTAACAAGATTTAAGGATAAAATTGTAAATTGTCCAAAGAGGGACTTAAAAGTCATAGTTGGCAAGATTTGAGGCCAAAGTGGAAATAAAATAAGCTAAGTTGATGTGACCGGTTCAAAGCGTTTAACACCATTGACATGTGACCACACGTATGATAAGTAGTTGATGTAGCAGGAACACATGTATATCTCTATTGGGAGGGAAATTTCCTCCCAATTTTACCCTGATTGAAGATTAAAGGACCACTCCTTAGTCGTGTCCCTCATTGTCGACAACTCCTTCTCAAAGCATGCGTGTTTTCCACCATCGCCAACCACTTCCCAAAGCATTTGCATCACTCGCAATTGACGAGGATTGAAGCAAGTGCCTTTCCCGTTAGAAAATTCACATGATATAGAATTGCTCGCGCCATATTCAACTTCCAATACGATAGGTTTCCACCAAGTTTCCTTCATTGAACCCCAATCTCAACAGCACAAAAACCCCATTTTCTTCTTCAAATTCAATCTACACAACTGCAGTTAAATACCGCATTTGACACTACCAATAACAAATTTCACACATTTGAAATTTCTCCTAATAATCATAAAATTTCATTTTTATTCTCTGAAAAATTAACGAATGGGTCGATTTGTATGCACAATTACTCGATTACAAGTTAGGGTTTTTTCCCTCTTTTGCTTGATCAACATATTAGGGTAAAAATTTTTATCTTAGGTTGCGTTTGTTTTTTTCACTTAATGCTGAATATAACTTTTTGAGCTTAATCTTTGAATAGTATAATAGCATTAAGTATATTAAGTTGTTGTTTTTAACATTAGGTAGTGAGTAGGGATAGCCAATGAGAACAAATTATTTTAGGTTCTTGTCGCCTCGCTCTTAATAGCACATGTTTAATTTAATTTTAATCGGGTTTAATGAGTTTGAGTTTATTTTTCTCAAATCGATACGGAGTTCGGGTATTGTTACTCTCATGCAAACCCAGAAGAAAATTAGAAATTTTCAAAAATGACAAAATGTTAATAAAAATAATAAATTGCCATAAGGGTTAGTTTAGAAAATTCTCTAAATCTCGGATAATAATGAAATGGGCTGCTTGTTAAATTCAAATGCCATGAAATCTAGTAACTCAAAAAGTTTAGTCAGTGCGAGACAAAGCGGAAATTTTGATTTTACGGTGATAAGTTACTTGATGACTCCAGGGCGAGATTTTCGATTTTAGGCGACGGACCGAGATGAGCTGATATAGGCAGTATATCAAAATAATAATAAGCCCAGCCCTGGAATTATATTTTAAAATTATTTTTATTATTTTGTTGCATACTTTAATATAAATAATAATTATTATAATGTTTTTAATAAATAATTTATAAAAATTCATAATATTTTTATTTTTATGAAAAATATTAATTTTAATATAATAAAAATAAAAGCAAATATAAAAAAAAAAAATTAAAATTTAAAAAAAAAAACAAAAATAAAATGTGAGAGAGAGTTTGAAATTTTAAATCCATGCATGCTATTTAATTTTTTAAATGAAACCAGGAGTTTGAAATTGAAAAAAATAAATGAGCCGGGTCGGGATGGGACCGTCATGATCAAGCCACTCTAATTTAATCGTCTTAGTAGTGTATTCTTCAGGCTAACTGCTTTTTATTGGACAATAGGTGAGTTTTTAACATTTTTGTGGAAAATGACTTTTACGAATAGAAAAAAGCCAAATATTTCACTTTTCTATTCAGAACTTTTTAAAAAAATTTCGGCAATAAGTTATGAAAATTTTAAAAACAAACCGACTTAATCTTTGAAAGGCTATTCGATTTTAGCGTTAAGTCGAAAAAACAACCAGCGCTTAGTGTAGGGTAAAATTTGGGAAATTTCGCCTCCCAAAAGAGACATACACATGTTCTTACTACCTATAAGCTATTCATCATACATGTTGTCCCATATTAGCGGCGTTAACATCCTTTTGTCTATTTATGCAATTAATTAATGGTAGAGACATGGCTGAGCTGCCTCGCAAACTTTCCTTTGTATGTTGAAAGATCTTGTCCGAAACCACAAACCAAAAATAATAGGTCTCTTGGAAACGAAGATAAGTAGTGGTTAGACGGATAGAGTTTGTAACAAGCTAGGGTTTGATCAATGGCTACGTGTGGAAGCAGTCGGTCTTAGTGGGGGAATATGGATTTTTTGGAATGATGATACTCCCGTAGAGGTTCTAAGTCCACTCCCCGGTTTGTTCACATGCAGGTGGGAGTAGGAGGAGATAAAAATTGGCTCATTTCTGTGGCTTATGGTAGTCCTAACCCAACCTTAACAAAGTTTCTCTGGCAGGATTTCCAATAGGATGTGCTTGATCTCAAAGGGCCCTGAATGACTATGGAAAATTTTAACTCAATCACGAACTCGAATGAAGTCTCCAACCCGGGAAAGCTTGACAAACGGAGAAGCACAACTTTTTGGAGTGGATGTTAAATCATAAACTGATTGATTTAGGATTCTCCTGTCCTTGTTTCACTAAGACCAGAGTGAAGGTGGGAATATGTGTTGGCGGAGTGGGTGAAGTGGAGCTTGCCTAAAATTTTGGTGAATTTGATCCGAAAAAATGAAAGTCTGAATAGAGCCGGGCGGTTAGGTCGACTTGAATAAGGCTCACCAGACCATTCGGGTTGGTCAGATTTGTACATTTGACCTGTTTTTTTACTTACAGTAAAATCACAACCACAATCTCACTTTGTATGCTTTCATGACCCACTATTTCTCCTTTTCAAGTTTTGCCATAGAGAAACAAAACCCTAGAGTTTAGACCTTTGTGCAACGCTGTCCACCACCGACTTCCAAAGTCATCCTTTCCTTCTCTATTCTCTCTGAAGATCATCTCTTTAACTGCTGGGTAAATGGGAGGGAGCCGTCGTATATCTAAAGTAAATAGAACACAGGCTCCCTCAAGTTCAGACTTTTTTTCTTCACGGCTTTTGATCTAGGTTTGAAAAGAGGATTGTATTGAGACTTAGGGACTTGTAGATCAGGCGGGGTTTTCCTTTCTCTGCTCCCTTCTTTACTTCGCTCGTTTCTTTTTTTCTTTTACAGATTCCCACTTTTGCCACAAAAAAGGCAAGCATTTCATGTCTCTTTTGCTTTTATATTATATTAATATATAAAAGAACATGATAACTTTTTGTTTCAGAAGTGATCAACGATGATGATTAACCCAGTTCATGGATGACATTCTTCATATGGGTTTTTCCTTTTTCTCTCTTTTTTTAACCATTACTTTGATTGATTTCTATATGTAATTCTTTTTTTCTTTTTTGGGTTTGTGTAGTAATCTTATATAGTTTATTTGGGAGCAAATTCACATGAGATTCGCTTGCCTTAGAAGATCATTTTGTAACAGTTTCAATAATCCCAGAATGTTATGTCTAAAAAAGCGAGATTTCAAAATTTTTCCATTTCCAGTCTCTGGTTTCCATTTTCACCTATTGTGTTTTTCCCTCCAATCGATCTGTTTTGGGTTCTTGAGAAACCCTCAATTGGGATACTTCATTAACTCTCTGTTCGGTATACTTGGAAGAGAAAGATGAGAAAGATCTTTTAATTGGGTTTTTCTCTTGATAGATTTCTTGTTTTGAGTGTTTTGTTCATTTTCTAAACTCAGAGAAAGTAGCATATTTCCTTTTTGTCAAAATTTTCTTTTCTAATCCAAGCAATAGTTAAAATAAAATAATAAAAAAATAATTTGTAATTAATTCTTTTTTCTTGGTAGCTATCTAGTATTTTTAAAATATAAAATAAATTATAAATATGTTAAATAAAAATTTTATTTTATGAAATATTTACAAAGATGGTAATATTTTTATTATTTAGGCTTATTTTGGCATATTTTAGCTCCACGATGCGCATAAAGATTTGGGTTGGGCTAGCAAAACGTGCTTAGAGATACAATCCACGTCATGGCCCAGACCCATATTGACCGTGGCTCGATCAGAAGCCGGCGATCCATTCCATTACTCTAAACTAGAGGGAACACTACAAGCACTTTCAAAGGTGCCAGACTAGATAGGGGCCCCTATGCAACATGGAGTAGAAGTTCTTATTTGGGAAATTTGCCACGATTAAGCGAGAGGCGGCCACATGTGTGAAACCTAAGGCGGCATTCTAAAGGGGGCTGTGTGTATAAATTTTTTTTTACTTGTAAATATTAATATTAGCCTGTGTAAGGGTGGGTTGTATGTTAAAGCTATAAATCATACTACAACAATCAATTCACAAATAGGGTTTTTGATTGAGAAAACCACCTCCCGGAACTTTCCTATCACCCTCTACACTTAAAATATATCAAACAAATACTATAACAATAATAAAGAACTCATTTTATCAATAAAAATCATATATTAGAGGAAAATGCAACAACAAAAAAATAAAAGTTTTATAGGAAAACATACCCAGGTCAAAGCAAACCAATATTATCTACGCCAATTACAAGAGCATTTACGGCCTTACGCATTTACAAAAAATATAACTTTAGAAACGGCTTAAAAATTATAACATAAATCAAAAATATTATTTATTTGTTTCATTTAATTACGAAAAATCATTTCCTCGTGAACAAAACCATCTGATAATAACAAATCATAGAGCTTTATTCTTCTTACGATTTAAATTTTGCAAAGTCGCTAATTAAAGTTTCATACTCAATCTTCTTAGCCAAATCAATTTCAATGGATAAGCATAAGCTAACCCATTTATTTATTTTCTTTGTGACATTGTTTGACGAAGGTAGATTTAATCAACTTCAACTTTGAGAAGCTTCTTTCTCCGGAGAATAGCTATGCTTGGAATGGTGCAATGATATCCCATAAACCCAATCCATGCATTTGGAAATATATCCATTGCAACTGATGATTCAACACTTCATTGACCCCTTTGACTCTGTTGGCAATAGTCCTTTCAGAGACTTCAACTCCTAAATAAATCTTTACCATCAATATCACATTCTGCGTACCATGTCTTAAACATTCTTCAGACCATTCACATGATCAACTAAACATTCATTATTGGTAGAATTAAATGCCTTCAAATCAAATAAAATCAAAATTTGGGCATATATTTGAAAGCTAACTCCAAACGTCTGCTCAAGTGAAGAAATGCCTTGATCAACAACATATATAAAATTAACTACGAAGGATTCTTGGTGATTGTGTCACCTCTTCCTTACATTCTCATCAAAATGCTTCTTTCTACAGAATGATGCGACCTTGATGAAAAAGCTGGTTCAATCTCCATGTCATTCGCAATTTCCTTAGCCCCGGTATGGCCTCCACAAATCCATTTTTCCTATAATTCTTAGGAATTCAATTAGTCTCTCAAATGACATATATGACATCAATATGCATGTTCTCCGGCTTGAAGAGTCTTGCTAACAACATTAACGACAAACAACAACTTGTGCCAGTATGCCAAAGCAACTAAGAACTCAAAATCATCAAGTTACGATTTTGCTGCACTCGAGCATCACGGGAGTAAATCTAAAATCATCTTTTACGTTTTACGAGTGAAGTATAGCGCATCTCTTATTTGTGGAACTTGGAACCTTGTTGCTTTAACACTCTCAAGGAGCGACTCTCCCAACGTGTTTGGATGTGGCTTAAGTGAAAGACCATTAACATGATCCACGAAAACTTATAGCGCTTTGGAGAGAGCGAAACAATACATATAAATGTTGTATTCCTCCAAAAATTCGACTTTAGTACAAGAGCCGGCCGTATCGGAAAGGTAAAGTTAAGACTATGACAACCACATGGTAGTATGTAAAATGCTCTAGGATTTATGTCGAGCATAACTACAGGCACCTTTAGATTTCCCTTTCATATTTGGGCCATTGTCATATCCTTTGTCCTCTTATATTATCAATATCAAAGCCCGAGAGTTTGCAAAACTTGTAAAGTACATTAAAAAGTCCTTCCCGGTTGTATCATCTAACTTTCAAAAATTCTAGAAAAGAACTCTTTTGCTTCTCGGACTAGTTGAAATATCCACACATCGTATTTAGTGACATTTGTTCAACATGACATATCTGGAGTGCAATCAAGTATTCTTGAAAGGTATTTTTGCTTTCTTGATTCTTTGACAATTGCAATTTTAATTTCATTAAGCCGACATTTGAATCAATTCATTTTGGATCTTGTGACTAAGATAGTGATACTGAATTTCATTTTGTTGGATACGCCGAAGGTGCTCTTGCATCACTGGATCAAATTCAGCAATCATTTCAATTATGCTAAGAAAATTCCCATTATGCTCTTCAAAAATCTTCTCATTGTCCCCCCGAAATGCAATATTATTTGTAGCAAGTCTTTTTACAACAGCAAGAATCCTATATAATACATTTTTCCAATGCACCTTCTCTTTATCGATTAGTTGTTGCATACTTTTATCAATTGTTTCATTTTCCCCAACCTCAAAGTGAGTTCAAGCAATCTTTCATACGACCCAATGTTCATCAATAGTTTCATGAGTTTTAAGTCGATGACTAAGATTTTTCCAATCTTTGAATCATAATTGGCCAATTGATAATTATTTCCTTCTTTCTTGAGAACGACCCCTAAGCGGAGAAACAATATACTTTATGGCTCATATGTGAATACATTAGCCATTTCCTATCCTGCTTCTCTCCATTTGGTAATGATCGAAGGTAATGGACATATGAGAAATGTCTACCATGATCATCTTTCAAAAAATTATCATCATTATTTCTTATTGGACCCTTTTCTACTAACAAGTCTCTTAAATTTTTGGGTTACATGATTCCAATTGCTTGGATCATAAATGTTTAAAGCCCCGAGTCTTCATTATCAGCTAGGATTTTGACCAACTCTCATTCAGGTTGATTATCTTTCTCATTTGAATATTGATTGGGTTCTTAACTTCTTCTTTACATTAATCAAGTCGCATGTTCTTCATTTTGAATATTATCATTTGGACTTGAAGTCTCGGTTGTTGACTAATTGGAAAAAAACTGAAAAAGAAACTCCTTCTTGAGAGGCCAAGATCAATTTCTCTATCTTTGCTTTTTTCCTTTTATCATTTCAGACAATATACTTTTTATTAGAAGACATGATTGTATGATCAACCCTAAAATAAGAAAGAAATTAAAATAAATTAGCATTTTTGAAATCAATCAATTTATATAGAAGTATTTTCAAAATTAACACACAAGAGGGTTTTCAATAGGCTCACCCCAAACCTATAACTATTCTACAACAATCAACATACAAATAACAATTGCACAAATAGGGTTTTCAATGGAAGCACCCCAAACCTCCACATAACCATTCTACAGCAATCAACACACAAATAGGGTTTTCAATAGGCTCACCCAAACCTCATAACCATTCTACAACAGTCAACACTGAATAGGGTTTTGTTAGGCTCACCCCAAACCTCCCTATCATAGCTACTAGTCTATCACACTTACTACTTATTTATTTGAAAAATAAACATAGAAAATATTAAAATTAATTAAGCGTTTGTTTTCCCCATCCCTATCTTTTCTCTTTGGAACATATCAAATTCCTCTGTTCTTAAATTTTGTCAATTTTACAAAATGCGGAATAATAGGAGATGACCCACTTGATTGCATAGCGGCTATAGAAAACTATTTGTAATGTAATTTCGGCCAACAACTCAAAAATAGGGAGCAGAAACTAAAACTCATGCAGGAAGAAAAAATTCTGTCAATATCATACAAAGAGAGGCATTTCCTGCATCACCTAGTGCATTCCCAACTCTTATAAGTGCTTTCGTTCTTGAGTCCCTCCTCAATTTCTCCCTATCGACCAACAGACCTTCCCTATGGCTGACCAAATCCTTGATTTCCCCCTCGAGACCTCCTACTTTGCTCATAACTTAACAAAAAAAAAAAGAAAAAACTAAAATGTGAAAAAAAATGAGTGGAAGCATAAGGATTCAAAAAATCAAAATTTAAACAACCCACGAAGCAAATTTCTGCTATTCAACGCACAAACTCATTAGTGAAACTGTGGCATCAGACGAACAGGCCTGGAATCTGGGTGTGAGCGGAGTGAAGGAGACGCGCGGAGTCAGAGGCAATTGGTGGGTGCCAGCGAGTGGATTAGTGAAGCTTAGGGTTCCCCAGATGATCCATGACGGGCGCATGATAGAATCCACATTCTGAGCAACATCAATCCCACAAATTTGAAAACCGGAAAAAAACCAGTTCCAATCCAAAATCCAGGCCAGGGGCATTTCAAATATTCAGTAAAAAACCCCAAATCCAGAAAAGTGGAAGGAATCCTCAGCGAAACACAACATCAAACCAGAAATTTTCACACCTAGCATCAAAAAAGCAGGCCAAATAATTGGGAGAAATACTCAAATCCCTGTCGCGGTGTGCTTTTCAGGCGGAAAGCCAAGTGGAGACCCATGGCCAAGTCCGATCGTGAGAAGCTCTTCTATGAGGATCGGCGTCTCATGGGCCTCCACGCACCTGAATGAGCTATTTTTTGAAAAATGTGGGGCAGGGCGACCGCCTCTTTGCTTTTACCAGGCGAGGCTACTGACGATTAGCCACCTTACCAAAGCGCAAATTCAGATCATTCACCAATACTAATTGAGATCTGCAAAGTACATGTTCCTGCCCCTCTAACACACTTTAGAATTTCAGACGCATGGTTGACGAGATAATAGCCTTGAAAACTATCCTCTCCCATTGGAAGAATGATCTCAATATAGCGGATAATTGGGATCGTGCATGGCCTTGAGGATATGGAATAGGAAACAGGTTCGCAATATCTTCCCTAGAGAAGAGGTTATGGGCAATATTGGAAGGTATAGAGCCCAGTAGCCACACACATGGAGGGTATGGGAAACTAGAGAGATTCACGGAAAGACTGTGGGGTCGGTCGATCCTGCGGCCACACCGGGCTTGAGGTGAGTTACAAAATTAAGGGGCCTAATGTATATAATTAAAGTTCAAGTATTAATATAACAAAAGAAAATTATTATTTATAAATGAAGTAGTTTTATTAAGACTTAACAAATAACATATCATTTACAATCTAAATTAAAAATCGAATTTAGATTAAACATCTGAATGTTCATAAAAGCGTCTTGAGCATTTCTAGATGTAAAATAATTGATAATAGTGTCAACATCAATATTTTCCTAACATTTTCTCAATATAACAAAAGAATTGCTAAAACATTCAATCTTTCTTGTGACATTAGCGACCTCAAGTAGGATTCCCAATAACTTTAACTTTGAAAACTTCTTTTCGATAGATGCTATAATTATACGTAGTATTGTAATAGAATTGATGCGATTGAAACATTTGGATAACAATCCGCAACTTTGACAAACTCGAGAATTTCAAGTGTTGACATTAACACATTTGACAAAGTCATTTGCAACACTTTTATTTTAAAAAAGGTCATTTGCATCAACATCTGACAAATTATTATGAGAAAAAAGTAATTAAATTAGGTGCCAAAGATTCTTTTAATTCATTATCATGCATGACTTCAACTTTTTTTTGAATCAAAGAAGAGGTCGAAAATATTTTCCAGTTATCTTTAATTGCTCAAATCTATATCTTTCAAAGAACTTAAATTCTCATCTCCACAGCTGACCTAAGAAATAATTAACTCTAAAGGACTCCTTAGCTGATTGTATTTCTTTATCATGATCATTTTCATTAAATTGTTTTTTCCTAAAAAAACAATGTTTTGTCAGAAGTATTGACTCTATATTCATATCAAATGCAAGGCTTTTGACAATATTCATGCTGGATTCAAATCCCTTTATTTCTATATTTTTCAAAAAATAACATTACATGATTCCTTTGTTGTAGTGTCAATGCACATAAATTTAAATTGCAACTTCTTACTTACCATGTTAATAGCAAATAAAATTTCATACCAAATAACCATACCAAGTAAAAATTCAAAACTCTCAAGGGCACTAGCCAAACTTTCTACTTCACTTTTTATTCCTTAGTTGTTGACAAGTTGCAGGAAGTAACAAAAAATCGAGTTTCCAAAAATTTCATTAACGGAGTCTATATTTCGACTTATTTATCTATCTTTTTCTACACAACAAATAGTGGGTATACAAGATTGAATCTTCACTAATTTTCTATGTTTAACATAAATATCATGCTTCAAATTTTGAAACAAAAGCACCAACTAAAAAAACAAACCCGACAACAATTGAAACTTAAACCTAATCATAAGAAAATTCTCAAAACCCTTCGATAGATCTAGAGGAAAACGATTTTCAAAGGACTCCCTTATATTGACTGTTGATTTTCAAATAAATATGTAAAAGATATTTTAAAGGGCAGAAATTTCTATCAATTAAGAGAAATTTCGACAAAAAAATATTGGATTGGGGGCAGATGATGAATTTTGAATATCAAATTTCACTAAAATGTCACAAAATGATGGATATTTTTGTTTTGAAGAATGGAAAGAAAAATAGGAAGGAAAAAATAAATATTATGAAGAAAAATAGGGGTGAGCAAAGCGCGTCACGTTGCATTCTTTAGTTCTTATTTGTTGCTAAAGTGAAGCCATTTACCCACGGGACTTTAGGGCTTGAAGAGCGATTGCAAAGAAAGGAACTGTGAGAAGGAAGGAAAGAAACGAGGAGAAAGAAAAAGCGTGCTCACATTGGAGCATTAAAGTCATATATCAATAAACTTCATCCACTTCAAAGCATGATAGAATGCAAAAAGTAAAATAAAGAAAGCCAAATAAAACTAATATTCAGAATTGTTATCTAATATTAGATTTATTAATTTTAGGTTAAGATTAAATGATTTTAATGTTTCTTCAATTTAGGTTATCACCAAAATTTTCATCCATGTCCCTCGTTTATCCAGTGTCGGCTTTTTCCCTTGATGAGACCCTTTTCCATGGATTTTTTTCTCCACATACCAGGGCGCTAGGCGCCCCACCTCCCTTACTTAAGTCGAATTTCATTTATAACCGACACATGCATTTTGAATGTAAACAATAAGCTGAGCAAAGAAGAAATATAAGCGTGTACATCGAAACAATAGCGAATCTAGATTTGGAATGTGATCGGTAGGAATGCCTTTATCAATGTGAGAGATCTATGTATAGAGAAAAAAGCGTGTACCAAAGGCCCAGGTGGGTATTAGCGCGCATCTGCGCCTTAAAGATTTTATTATTTCCCGGGTACAAATGAGTTCTTTAGATGCTTTATCTGGACTAGGAATAGCAGAGGAGATAAGAGGGAGGAAGAATGGAATGGAAAAAAAAAAGTTTTTTTCAACTCTAGAACCCGTCTCAATTTATAGGAAACAACTTAGCTGCGATGCGGAGATCTTTGTATAGAAGAAGCGTGTACGAGGCGAGTGCGTGTGCACCAGTATCAACCTTTAGAGATTTTATTCACTGAGGTCTGACAGTTCTTTAGATGTTTTATCTGGACCAAGAATAGCAGAGGAGATAAGAGGGAGGAAGAATGGAATGGAAAAAAAAAAAGTTTTTTCAACTCTAGAATCCAAATCTCAATTATAAACAATTAGTTTTGAAATTCAAACTTATAGGCTACATTGGCCATTAAGATTGAAATCAATCTGGTCAATTGTTTTATGGCTTGGACCGTTTTGATTTTTAAATCATACGAAAACCATGTTTCTATAAAATAAAAATAAAACAAAAGAATTTTGGAGCAAAATCAAACATGTCCCACGTCTCACGAGGAGGCAGAGAGTGATCCATCGGTTGCATTATTCAGGGCTTTAGTCCATTTCTTGTGTACCAGAGACACCTCTTTTCAAGTCATATACAAACCCATAAATGAGTTTTAGTATATAGATCCAATAAAGACTCTTATCTTTTTTCCATATGGGACAAGACCTTTTTGAAAAACTATTGTTTCAATCCCATTTTCAAAGAAAGATTTGTATTAAATTTTTTAATTTAAACATTTGTTGAAATATGAAAGAAGGTGTAGGTGCCTTAAATTTGAGTGGTTCAATGAAATATAAGACTAAACATAGATGAATAAGATTTAATTTATAGAGTATTAATTGAAGCTTATAAACCTATGAACGAGTACTCTTGATTTGTCAATTAGAGACCTTATCATGACACCACATCACGATTCTTGGCATTGTTTCTGGCTGTTTATGCCTTTTTAGGCCATGCGTGTGCCTTATTATTTCAGAAGTGCTCTAGAAATTTTGCCATACAATTTCATGGGAGCAGCTTCACTCCACACTTATATAGGTGATTTCATCAAGTGCATATTGCATTTATATCTACACCATAGTAGTATAAATCATTAAAATATTCTCATCTTCTCAGAGTGCATTCTGACACCATAACCACACCATAGGAAGGAACATTTTTGTCGGTGCTAGCAAGATTAGTAAGTGACTTGTTATTACCCATATGAACCTTCTTCTTGGGATCTCCAATCATAAAGGTTGGGTTCCATCAGCCTTCAATCATTAGCTTAAGTCATTCACTCGATGTTTCCAAAATTAATTTTCTTCTAATGGTTTGATTAGAGAGATCGCAATTGCTTCCGACTTCCATAGTCAATGGAAATAATTCCATCTTTTAGCATTTTGTTTCACAACCTCATGTCTTGGGCGATGTGTTTATTTTCCCATTGAATGCTTTATTCTTTGCAATCAATATTTGCTCTTGGCAATCCTGTCTTCCCGAAAAATTCATGACGGAAGTTCATAGCCACTCACATCTTTATGCAAAACCCAGGTTCGAGGCTATAAGTGTGACTATGGTAGAGTAGCGTGAGGTTTATTTAGGCCGATTTCAAGCAATAGGACCACCTCCTAAAGTAAAGACAAAATCGCTCGTGGATTTTATCTCATCTGAATCAAAGATCCAGTTAGCAGCGTTGTATCCTTCCAACACAATGGGAAATCTACTATATAGGATACCATAGTTCATGGTATCCCATAAGTATTTCATTAGTCTAGCTAATGCACTCCAGTAATCATTATTAAGATTATGTGTATATTTACTTAATTTATACACGCATATGCTATATGCGAATCTAGAAAAGTTAATCAAATGCATCGAGACTCCTAAATACATGCGCATATGACTTATTACAAGATCACTTGATTTTTCATTAGATAGGTGTGGCATCATAAGAAACTCCATGTTTGGCATCAAAATGTCGAACCTCTTGAGTATTTTTTCTCAACATAATGTTCTTGTGATATCATTATACCTCCACCCGTCCTTGTGATATTTACCCAAAGGAAATTACCTTAGCTTCACATATCTTTCATGTCAGGTGAACCTAAAAATCTCTTGGAACTATGTACCACATAGGCTAATTACTAAACAACTTATCATTTACATACAATGCAATGATTACATTCTTTTTATATACTTTGTATATACATTTATCACTTGAACAAATAAAAACCCCGTTTTTCAACAAGCATTATCAAATTTCTCATATCCTTTGTTTAAGGTGCTGTTTTTTCAAACCATATGGGCATTCCAGTTAAAAACTTTATTTTCTTGTCAGGTGTAATGTTGCTTTAGGTTGTAACATATAAATTCTTCCTCTAAATCTCAATTTAAAAGTACATTTCAACGTCCATTTGATGGATAAAAGGTTTATGAATAGAAGCCAAAACAATCAAAATACGAATGGAAGAAATCCTAGTAACAGGAGCAAACACATCAAAATAGTCAACATTTTGTTTTTGTGAAAAACCTTTGGCTACTAACCTAGCTTTATATTTTTCAATAGAACCATGTGTGTAACACCCCAAAATATACCCTAGTCGTTTTCGACATGTTTAGGGTATTTTGTAAGCATAGTGGCTATTGCGAGTTAAATCTGGCTTATGGAAAGCGAGACCCGGAAAATTACAACACTTAAGGACAAAATTATGAATTTGTCAAAAGGGGCATAAGACATGGATTAAGAAGATTTGGGGCGAAATGAAATAAAGGAAAGGAGATTGAACTCTGAATGGCACCAAAGTTGGACTTAAAAGTAAATACAAAACAAATTAGCACTTAAATGGTTTGGAGGCCAAACATGGCCTTAACAAATCCATGATTTAAGACCAAATTGGTCTCCGAAAGAGGGGCAGGATGGGAGGGAAGGAAAGAAGAAGGAAAGAGAGAGAGAAGAAGAGAGAGAGAAGAGAAGAGGAGAGCCAAAACCAAGGTATGGAAACTCACCTTGATTAGCAATTCTACGGATTTGGCATGGATCTTTGGGTTTGTGTAGTGATTATCTTGCTCAAACTAAGTTTTGCTAGGAGTTTCATCTTAGCTCCCAAAAGGTATGAAATGGGGTGGTAAAACCCCATATAGCGCGAGATGGTTACCGGAATCTACTTCCTTTGAGGATGGATTCATGGTTAATTGTAAAGTAAATGGGTTAGGGTTGAGGGTAAGAAGCACTAATTAATATTCATATTTGGTTTGAGGATGGTCATAACCCATATTAGAAGGGGTTTATTTTAGAGTCATAAATATTTTGAAAATATTTCATTAGAAGATGAATTGAATGAAGAAATTGAGGTGAATTTGAAGTGTTTTGATGTATGTTTGAAATTAAGTTGATTAGGGTATGTAAAAATATATGGAAAAATGGGTGAAAAACACGTGCGATTTCGGGTGAAGTGTGCAGGTACACCTTGAGCTGTACCAGTACACATTTAGTTACAGTCATTTTGGCCCCGAAGTGTGCCGTACACTTTAGGGGTGTCTGGGTACACCTGTTTGCTCTATTCCCAATTTCAATCAGTTTTTCGTATTTTGGTCCTGCTTTCTCATTTCTTATCCGATTTGAGTGATTCAAGTGGCCAATTAAAATAGACTTCAAAAATAAACCTAAAGAAGAAATAAGCATCACGTCAAATTCTGGCTCTAAGGTTGCTCAAAAATTCCTCCAAAGTGGGGCCATGTGCAAAAGCCAATTCCTGCATCGGTATTAATCATAGAGTAGTCGAGTTGTTACATGTTCAACTCCGAGTTTAGGGGTGCTCAGTTAAGGTGATTCAGTTGGAATAGAACCATAACACCTTAAATTTAAAGAGTACAAAGAACCAGTGTCAAATATGGAAAGACTTGGAAAATGAATATTGCAAAAGCTGTCCCTCGATAAAATCGGTAAACCGACTAGTTAGCATGAAAATGCCATAACTTTATTTTAGGTGATCAATTGGAATGATTCAATTTCTAAGAAAAATAGATTCATAGAGGAATAGAATATATGAAAGAGTGTGGATAGGCATCTCTAGTACGGTGTCTAGTACCATATGAATGACGCAGAGCTGAATATGATATGGAACGCACAAAGCAGCTAGATCATGAACATATAACATGGCTAAGAATGCCTATTATAGCGTACTAAGTTCACCCGAACTCCTTATAATTTATAAAACTGCCTAAGACCGGCTATTGAATGACATGACACCTGTATTACGTGGGCAGACACGTATAGTACTTAGGTACTCACGATTAGTAACCCGGTACTCACGATTAGTGAGGCGACACTCTCTACGTGGTGCCCGGCACATTAGTGCCAGTACTCTGCAGTTAGATGCGGCGACACTCGACCGTGCCGGCACATTAGTATAGTACTCTCTGATTAGTACTTAGTACTCCACGATAAGTGCGACGGCACTCTGCATCGGTCTTAGACACTCTGCTTTTTGTGCTCATTTACAATCTTTGTCTTGTGCCTTCGGGTACTTATTGTCTTTGTGTTCTACTCATTAAGTATTCTTGGTCTAGGCAATCAAACGATTATATGATAAGACTGCGAGATAAAGAATAAGGAATAAAGAATTTGCCTGATAAAGATATATGAATGTACCTCACAGTACCTCTTGTATTTGTTAAGTACCTATGGGTACTCTGTTTACGATTAAGTTCTTGTGGTACCTCTGGTACTCTGTATCGAGAATAAGCTCACGTAACTCCTACCCAGGAGTCAAGAATGAACATAAATGCAGCCTTAAGTATAAATTCTGCATGAAGAAACTCTTGTAACTTCTACGGGAGGTCAGAATAGTATAAGTCGGTAAGTACCTAAGGGTACTCTGTCATCCCGATCAAAATAAGGCTGGCTTGGTAGTACCTCACGGGTACTCTCGTATCGGTAAAATAAATTACAAGATTATACCTTGAAATAAGTATAAGTCCAGTCGTAACTACGGTTACTTTCGTATAATGAATATGTGTCTATACCTCGAAAGATTGATAATAAAGTATACGCAGAAGTCTAATCGACCTTGTATGTGATATAGATCTTGATATGTGACTCAGTACCCTCTGAATCACCCAGCCATCACAAGAATAAGATCTGTAAGACCCGTATAAGTTCCGTAAGATAAGTATAGGATTACGTATTACATGTATAAGATTTGAAATATGCTTATAGGATTACATAATACACGTATAAAGCTCCAGAAATACCGAGTATGTGCTCTACGAAATACCGGTATAAGATTAAGTAGACCAGGTATAAGTTAAAGTAAGACCGGTATAAGTTCGTAAGACAAGTGTAAGTTGTTAATATACATGTAACATCGAAATACATGTATAGGTTACGTAATACATGTATAAGATCCAGAAAGACAAGGATATGCTCATGTACAAGTATAAGTTCTAGGGTACCTACGGTACTTGATGAGTCGAGCTATGTGAATTCCCTCTGAGAGATCTGAATAAGTATTAGTTACTTGAGAAGTTCAAGTGAATGTCCTTTGGGAGATCCCGAATAATTATAAGTCTTGAGTGAGATTACAGCTCTTGCTAATTCCCCTCGAGAGATCTGAATAAAGTATCACGTTTGATCTGACATAAGTATGTGTCCTCACGGAAGTCCGTATAAGAATAGGATTTGCTATAAGTAGAGACTGAATCTTTATAAGTATAAGATCCAGATAAGAATTAATATTTGCTATAGATATGAGATCCAAATAAAGAATAAATTAACTATAAATTGTAATACCAGTAAGCATAAGTTTATTATAAGGATAAGTGTGTATGCAAAACTTGCTATATGATAACAAGTATTTGTATTAGTTTGTTTTATGAATTCTGAAGATTTTAATATAAATCTTGTGTTATATATTATTAGTGATTAATTATAAATGTATGTTTAAATATAAGATCACGTTTCGCTCGTATGCAAAAAGCTTAGCACGGGTTCATCATTATGGTCTGAGGAAGGCGTCGACAAACATCCACCGCATCTGGTGAGCTGACACACGAGGTTCATCACGATGGAGTCACATGCTGCAGACTATATATAATTGAATGTTAAAGTTGTTTTGTACATGTATAAGTAAATGTGACTCGAGTTATATGTATGCAGATTTTTGATGGACACCTCGTGGTAGTTCTTTTGACTTGTATATAATATTTTGATTATGTTATAAGATGTGGGCCATACCCACAGGTACCAAATCGGCTTTAAAAAAAAAATCAGGTAAAGAGTCCCAGTATATGTTCTACTTTTGAACTCGGTTAGGATCCTTGTCAATCGGTCGGTTTGGGATGAACGAACGAACTAACATCTCAAACCTAGGTTTAGCGTTCGCGAAGTCTGGTCAGGATATCACCTACATGGTAATGTGTTACAGCCTAATGCGGATGTCCTTGTCTGTATACTCGACTAGACCGAATAAATATCAATCACGACTTTGAAAGATTAAGGCCAAAGAGATTTGGATTACGATGATCTTGTTGGCTCGGAAGTAAGAGTCAAAACTCTAAGCATTAAAAGACATGAAAGAAGGATCCCGATATAGAACATGCACATCGCTAAGTGTATGAATTTCGAGGCAAGTTCTTATAAGGAGGAGGAATTAGCAACACCACGAGAATATACCTAGTCGTTTTTCGAGCATGTTTGAGTATTTTGTAATATAATTGTATTTGTTGTGAGTTAAAATGCGAGAGCATGGAAGCGAGACCGGAAAGTTACAGCACTTAAGGACAAAATTGTAAATTTGTCGAAAAAGGGCATAAAGACATGGATTAAGAAGATTTGGGAGCCCAAGGAAATGAGAAATAAAGGAAAAATTGAACTACAAATGGCAAGAGTTGGAGGACTTAAAGTAAATAAAGCAAATTAACCCAAAATGCCTAGGTTTTGGAAGGCCAAACATGGCCTTAACAAATCCACATAGTTAAAGACAAATTGGTCTCAAAAAGAAGGAACCGGATCAGGAGGAGGAAAGAAGAAGAGGAAGAGGAAGAGAAGAGAAGAAGAGAGAGAAGAGAAGAGGAGAGCCAAGCCAAAAAGGTATGGAAACTCACCTTGATTATGAATTCTATGAGATTTGGCATGGATCTTTGGGTTTGTATGATGATTATCTTGCTCAAACCTAGAGTTTTGCTAGGGTTTCATCTTAGTAAAAATTGTAAATAAGGTGTTAAAAACCCCATATGGCACAAGATGGTTATGGAATCCTTCCTTCACGAGATCGATTCATAGTTTAATTAATAGTAAATGAGTTAGGGTTGAGTAAACCTAATTAATAATATATATTTTGGTTTGAGGATGGAGTCATAACCCATATTAAAGAAGGGTTTTAGTGAAATTCATGAAATAATTTTGAAAGAAAGATAATATAATGATTGAAGATGAATTGAATAGAAAGAAGATTACAAAGGTGAATTTGAAGTATTTTTTGATGTATTATTTGAAGTGTATAGGTTAGTTGGGTATCAAAATATATGGAAATATCAATTGAAAAACACATTAAGGCATTTTTAAAACAGTGTACAGGTACACCTTGAGCTGTGCAGTACACATTTAGTTACGGTCAATTTTGGCCAAAGTGTCAGAATTACCTCTTTTGCTATGTTCCCAATTTCGACCAGTTTTCGTATTTTGGCCATAACTTTCTCATTTTTTATCCGATTTGAGTGATTTAAGTGGACAATTAAAATAGACTTCAAGGAAAACCAAACCTAAAGAAATAGGCATCGTCAAATTCTGGCTCTAAGTGGCTCAAAATTCCTCGAAGTGGGGCCATGTGGCAATTCACATCGGTAGTGATAATCCTTAGAGTAGTAGAGTTATTATTGACATGCTTGCTCGAGTTCCGATCCTCGAATTAGGTGATTCAGTTGGAATGAACCCTTAACACCTTAAATTTAAAGGAGTACAAATAACAAGTGTCAAATATGGAGAAAAGAACTGGAAAATGAATATTACCAAACTATTATCCATAAAATAAATCCGGTCGCCATTGGTTGGCATGAAGTCACCATAACTGTTTGGGTGATCGGTGGAATGATTCCAATTTCTAAGAAAAATAGATTCATAGAGGGACAAGAATATATGAATGAGGTGTGGATAGGCATCATATCGTACCAGTATCTGAAATGCCATATGGAATGGGCATGAAACCTGAATATGATATGGAACCTGAAAAAGAACTGAATCATGAACATATAGCGTGGCTAAGAATGCCCTATTATAAGATAGTAAGTTACTGAACTCATATAATTGTAAGCTTGCCTAAGACCCGGCTATTGAATGACATAGCGCACACATACATTGCGTGGCGAGGCGCATTATGGTATGATACTCTTTGATTAAGTAGCGGTACTCTGCGATTAGTGAGGCGGCACTCTGGCTAAGTGCGGCACGTAGTACTTGGTACACTCTTTGATTAGTGCGGCGACACTCTCTGGCCAGTGCTTGGCACGTGGTGCCAGCCTCTCCCGATTAAATGCTGGTACTCTCTACGATAAATGCGGCCAGCCTCTCTGTCAATCTTAACCTCTACTTTACTTCTCTTCACCTTTGTGATCTTATCTTGTACCTTAGTACTTATTGTGTATCATTCTACTCATTCATGTCTTTGATCCCCAAACTGATCAAACGGTTATGTAAATAAGACTAAAATGAGAATAAGAATAAAGAGATTTAATATGGTAAAAGATATGGAATATACTATGGGGTACCTCTGTGTATTCTATAGTACCTCACACAGTGCCTCTATCTCTGATCAAGTTCTGTAGTCTCTGAGTGCTCACTTGTATCGAGAATAAGGCTCTGCCAACTCCTACGGGAGTCCCGAATGAACATACGTGCATTTATAAGTATAAGTGCATAAGAAGAAACTACGCCAACTACTGGGAGGTCAGAGATAAGTATAGAATCCGATGTGCAAGGTACTCTGGTATGATAAAATAAGTATAAACTCGGTGAGTACCCTACGGGTATCTCGTATCGATAAAATATAAGTACAGGATTAATGAGAATAGAGAGTGTAAGTCCGTCGTAAACTCACGGTTACTTAATGCAATAGATAAGCCAGTCTTGTACCTCACGAAAGATTAATGTCAGTATACGCAGAAGTCTAAATATGACCTTGTATCATGATATAGTCTTAAATGCTGTATTCGACTCACGTCCTAAGTGATGCAGCCTTCTAAGAATAAGATCAGTAAAGACAAAATGTCGGATTCATAGATAAATTATAAGTTCTGTATTATGTATAAGATTTGAAATATGTATAAGTTAATACCACGTCATAGCTCAGAAATATTAGTGTGTGCTACGAAGCCACCAATATAAGTTCGTAAGACCCGGTATAAGTTCCATGGGCGTTATAAGTTCCGTAAGACAGAGTGTAAGTTCAATAATATACATGTAACATAAATACATGTATAGGTTACGTAATACATGTATAAGATCAAGAAAGACAAGGGGATAGCTGCTCATGCTACAGTATAAGTTAACGGTACCTCACGGGTGACTTGATGGAGTCGAGCTTCTGTAATTCCTCCCGAGAATCCCGATAGTATGGTTGCGAAGTTCAAGTAGATGTCATGGGAATCACGAATAATTATAGTCTTGGTAAGGTCAGCTACGTAATTCTCACGAGATGCGAATAAGTATCCCGATTTGATACAACAGTATGTCCCTCCCCAGGAGATGTCAGTATAAGAATAAGTTGCTATGATGAAGACCCGAATGCTATAAGTATAAGATCAGATAAGAATTCTGCTTTGCTGTAGTACTTGAGATCCAAATAGAATGAGTGCGCTCTGTGAGTGTATCTAAAGGTAAAGCATAAGTTTATTATAAGTCAGTGTATTCAAAACTTATCTGTGATAGCAAGTATTTGTATTAGTTTATTTATGAATTCACAGTTTTAATATAAATCTTCATTATGTTATTGTTGATTATTATAAATGCATGTGTTTTACGTATAAGATACGTTTCCCGCTGGCGTAAAACAGCATGGAGTTTAATCCGTGTAGGTACGGGAGAAGACGTCGACCAAACATCCATCTGGTGAGCGACACACGAGGGTTCGTGGCATTAGGTCTGTACTCTGAATATATGGTCGAATCTTAAGTTGTTTTGTATGTATAAGTAAATGGGACTCGATTATATGTCTAATTTTGATGGTTTCCTCGGTGTAGTTCTTTTGACTTGTATATAATATTACGTTATGTTTATAAGATGTAGGCCATACAGTGCAAATCGGCTTTTAAAAAAAAAAAAAAAAAAATCGGAGTAAAAAGTCGATATGTTTCTACCTTTTGAACTCCGGTTGGATCGTGTCAGGTCGAGATAAAGGAAGATAAGTGTAATAATCTGGCAAATATTTTTGAAAATCCTTGCCTTGACGGTTTTTCTTAGTCGTCGACCAACTCCTTTGATTCTTTAAAATAGTGAGAGCTCGATTTTAATAGCTTATTTCAAAAATAATCGTCGGAAGAAAAAATCGTTTCAAATAAGAGGATGATTTCATTTTCAATCAAATAAGTATAAAAATCCATCTCCAAATGGAAACATCTTTTCTTTGTCACCACCACTCTCAACTATCGCAGAGCTTTTATATCTCCATTGATGGCACATGTTCATCCTTTGAGTTTTCTATATCATCCATAATTGTGAATTAATAACAAGAGAGAATTTTTCGATAAGTGGAAAATATATTTAAAAAAATGGCATTTTTTGTTTCAATAATAGCGTTGCATTCTTGGGCATACTTTTCAAAACCAAATCTATAAGTTGAACTTTTACTAGCATACCCGATAAACGTGTGTCAGTCACTGATCATATTTTCCTCTTTTTGGGATCGATTAATAACCTTGGCAAGACACCCCACACTTTCAAATATTTAAGGTTAGATGCGTGGCCTTTCCATAAAATCATGGATATATACAGGTTTCTTGTATTTGAAATTCTATTTTCTAGATGACATACGGGGGTGATATAAGCTTCACTTATGGGGATTATCAAGAGGTGAAGCGCTAACAAGTAGAGAATTCATCATCTCTTTAAGAGTCCTATTATTTCTTTCTTAGCTTCACATTTGACTTAGGTATAAGTCACTTCAGCGATTATTCCTTATTTTTAATAATCATATAAAGGGATGTAATAAGCTCTATCGAGGATCTAATCCTTTTTGATTTTTCTATCAGAGTTGATTTTCTCACTTCATCTTTATAGCTTAAGAACATATCAAGCTTAAATACTTTATTTTCAGCAGGTAAACTCTGGTGAACCTAGAATGATAATAATGAAGGTCACATAGATTTCTTACCCCTCTAATCATAGTTTGCTTTGATCTCACCATTAAAACTAGATAAATTCTAACGATTTGTTTCTCTAGTCAACGAGCCACATGTCTTTCTAATTGGCTTAAAGAGTGGCACATATTTGGCATTACTTAGAAAGCTGAATAATGTGTATTGATAAATTTCAAATTTATCAGGTTTGCATTTTCTTAATATACCATTACTAACATGTCCTAATCTAGCATGCCATACATCATGAATCGATCAGTAAAGCGAAGAAAGTTCCATTCATAGCGAAATACTAGCGCCAGTCGTCCTGATTACCGAAACCCTTTTCACTTGGCGACATTGTTTTTGTCATTACAATCCTATCGGATTCAATGGCTTACTTCAACTACCTTCCTAATGGGCAGCTGAGCTGAGTTGCTTTCGGAACATCATTTTTTGATATTCAAAGCCGGAGTATTTCGATGCTTCAACATGACTTTGCATTTTCTAGGACTTCAGGCGGGTGTGAGTCACGAGGTGAACAGACCTTTTAATTCATCCCCCTATAGGTCATGAAGGAGATTAAAAATCTATTTACAAATATGTACATTGCACCGAGAGTCTACCACCCAATTCTTGGGATTGGTCACCATGATAGCTTGTGAGATAACCTTAGCTATTGTATATCTCATGACCAAGTTGGCGTTATGAAGATTTCCATTATTTCAGTTTTACTTTCTTTGCCTTTGGGTGCGTGATGGCCTGGTTGCCATAAACATAACAAGTGCCTTTTTCTTTTGGTCAGTTTGGACCAGTTGCCTTGGTGGTCATTTGTTTTGCTTTGGTTGCCTTTCATTCTTTGCGGTTTGTATCTTCTATGATGATGTGAGTGATCAGATCAGCCATGGACAACTACTTATGTTTGTGTTTTAATTGTTGTTTGTAATCACTCCACACAAGTCATGTAGTTTTTCTATCAACAGTTCTGCTACAAATTGTTTTGGTAGTTCAATTATTTTAGCCCTTAGTTCATCCATCAAATTATGGTACTCATTGATTTGGAGTTTTATGTCCTTGTTGTCTACCATCTCCCATTTGTAGTAGTTTTCTACAATAAGAGTTTGCTTACTCCATCCCTCAACGGTGTATTTTACGAGCATTAGTTCCCATATAACCTTTGTTTCCTTATGAAACAATGAACCTCAAAATAATTAGATTAGACAATGTAATTAGGATAATATGTCAACAAACCTTATTTTATCTCATCCAAGCTGGTATTGGCATACACTTTTTTCACGAGCTTCATGACCTTCCCTCCATGCATATTATCTAGGGTGAATAATGACTGCCATCGTTAAATTCTGCAAGACCTCAATTAAGATTTAAGGAAAGAGGGAGCTTAGCGTAAAGCGAGGAGCACAGGAACTACTGGTGTAGAGACAATGACCGATGGAGGGTGAGCTACAATGTGAGGAGCTGGTGTAGGAGCAGAAGGCAATGCATTTGGAGTAATGAGAAGGGAGTGTACTAAGCGGCAAAGAATCGATTCTATAGATAAAATTCCTAAAAATTGTTATATTTGTATGCGTTGAATGTGAAACAATTGAAAACATAGAAGAAATATGGGTAGTGATTATGAATAGTATAAGTAGAATCTAGGCACAGAATGTGTTATTAAAATGTACTGCGTCGCGAGGGAATACATGTATCATTTGTACCCTAATTGGGTTGGCAATTTATGCACTACATAGGAATTTTATTCCCTAGGGTGATTCTTCGAGATGTTTATTGGACCGGGGAATATGAAGGACATAAGGGGAGGAGAAGAATGAAATGGAAAAAAAAGTTTTCGCTCAGGAACTCGTCTCAATTTACCAGAAACAATTGGTTTGATTAATTATTTAGAATTTGAATTCAAAATGGCTGTTTTGGATTGGGCCCCATATGGTCGCTTGTGTGATTTTATGACTTGGACCATTTTGATTTTTTAAATAATAAAAAAACATGGTTTTATGGAGGCAAATAAAACAAAAGAATTTTGGAGCAAAACCAAAAGTGTCCATGAAGGGGTGTGGATTCATGCTGCAAATCACTTGCAAATCCATTGATTTGCATTAAAATCAAGCTTTTAAACTCATTTCTTGTGCAGCATAAGTTTCCTCTCTTCTCAAGTTATATCTGGTAGCATCAAGGCGGTTTTGTATATCGCGATAAAGTGTCTTTTTTATTCAGGACAGACCTTTTTGAAAAACTATTGTTCACTAACACCGGCCTGGTGGAGGTTCTTGACCAAGAGGAACTGTTGTGGTTTCAAAGGTCACGGGAGGAGTAGATCGCTACAAGGGACAGAAACACTGAATATTATCATGCCGCGACACTCATGAGAAAGAACAGAAACAAAATTGATCACTCTGAAAGATGAGGCAGCGGAGTATCTGAACCACTGCTCTTGGAAATATGGCATTAGAGGATATTTTTTAAATTTATTCATAGAGGAGACGCCCAGAGGGATTTATCCCCAGAGAGTTATCTAGATCATTTTAGGGCCTTAGGTTCTCTCTCATATGATCAGAAATGCCATGCTAGCCCAGAAGACCAGTGTCTGAGGAGATAAAAATAGCTCTCTCTTGATATGGCTCCGTTCAAGTCCCCAAAAGTGAATTGGATTTCAGGTTAGGGTTCTACAGCATATGTGCAGGGATAGTTGGTGATAAATATGCGATTTACTTAAAAATTTTTAGTTCGAGACCTCCCCAGAGGCACCAACAACATGGTGGTTGTCTTGATCCAAAGTTCACCGTTTGGAAACCTAACCAGCCAGGGCCCGATTAGTCTTTTACTGTCTGGCCTATAAGGTAATTACCATCACCATGATGAACAGTTGAAGACATCATGCCAAGAGTGTAGCTTCCCCGAATTAAGAGCAGTTTTATCTCAGGACATAGATCATTGACAACGTGCTCATATACCAGGAAGTCCTACACTCAATGAGAACTAGGCATATGGGAAAAGGCTTTATGATAATAAAAATCCACCTGGAAAAAGCCTATGACCGTGTGTCATGGATTACATTCATTCGGATACTTTGAACAGAATCGGGATTCCCCAAAGTTGAGAGGACAACATCATGGTGTGTGGAAACATCAGGATTATCAGTTGCGTGGAACGAAACAACTGAACTAGTTTCATTCCAGCCCAAGAGAATTCGTTAAGGGGATGCCATATCCATATTTATTGTCTTATGCATAGAAAGGTTAGGCCAACTCATTCACGAAGCAGTAAGAGTGGAAAAATGGAAACCAATTCAAATCTCTCGTAATGGATCCCATCTCTTGCATCCCTTCTTTGCTAATGATCTAGTTTTGTTTGCAGAAGCTTCAATTGATCAAATAGGAAGATTCATCATAGAATTAGCCAGAAGAATTTTGCAGTATGTTACTGGGACAGGTAAATTTCTAAAATCCATCCATGTGCTTCTCAAGAATGTAGACAGGGAAGAGCCAACAAGAATCTCCACTTTTGCAGGTATTCCGACCACAGCCAACATAGGGCGCTAATTACAAACTCCTCAGTACATGGGAAATTAGTACCGAACATTTCTAGCGATACTGATAGAGGCCGAAGAGTAAACTTGGGAGTTAGGGAAAAAAAAAAAAATATTTGTCACTGGTTGGGAGACACCACCCTCGCCCAATCCGGTTATTTCAACAATGCCGATTTACACCATGCAATCAGTTCTCATCACGCTTGGGTGTGTGTGAGGGAAATTGGCAAAAACAGTTAGAATTTCATTTGGAGGCAAGTGACTTAAGGAAGTAATATTCATTTAGAAACAGACCTGTACTCTGGAAGCGTGGGGATGGGGTTTTAGAAAGGCCCATTACAGCAGACTTAGTTCTAGCAAGCTCGGATGGAGAATGCTGATAGAGAAGGAGTCCCTGTGGGGTAGAGTGCTAAAGAGTAAGTAAATCAAGGGAGATATCACCCCATCCAAACTCATAAAAAAGTGGAGCAGTTCAAACTTTTGGAGAGGTATCTCTGAACTAGGAGCATTCCTTAACCCGGGTATCAGAAGGAAAGTGCATAATGAACACCAAAAACTTTGTTTGGAGAGATGACCTTCTGGCTAGGTGAAAAGCCACTGATATATACAGAAGCATTTATGAAATTCCTCTACATATTTCCTATCACGCAATGGACTCATACTGGCTTCAAGTGGAGGATGGCTCTGGGATAATCTCCGGCTCCTACTCTCCCATATCACATTTTGCAGCAGTTGCGGCTACAATCGATAGAAGATGATTTGGATAGGGGATGAGACTATTTGTGGCCTCCTCCCGAATGGTAGGTTTACAATTAAATCAGCGTATGGAAGCTGCCACTAAGAGCTCTCAAACCATTCTTGAGAGTCAGTGGTCTGTATCACAGGAAACTTCAGTCCACCAGGAGTAAGAATGTTTGTTGGCTGCTGCACCATGGTAGGCTCATGCCTAACAAGGAGAGACATCGCAGGGGGCTCTCCCTCACACCTCATTGTCACTGCTGCCCGGGGGAAATAGAGAATTTAGATCACCTCTTCCGGTTTTGTCACAAAGCGAGGGATCTCTGGAAGCACCTCCTACAAGGAAGTATGAGGAATGAGCATCATAGTTAAACACAAGCTGGCTTACAAGGAACTTGGAGAGAATGGGAGGATTGGAAGGAGAACTTTGCCATGTATCTCTGGTGGCTTTGGAGATGGAGGAACGAAATGGTTTTTAATATTAAGGAGAGGGATATAAGGGAAAAGCTTCAGATGGTCATAGCTATATTCAGGACACGTAAATGTGTGATGAACAAAATTTTCTAACCCGAAAGACATTCCTAAAGAGAAACTTCACCACCTGGGTAAGATTGAAACCCTCTCAGCGAGGTTGAATAAGGCACCCAATACTGATGGGGCTTTAAGGGAGAGTAGCGGGGAGGAGGTGTGTCTCCAGGACTACAAAGGGACTGGATAGGAGGGTTTTCGTTCAGACAGGAAGCTTCCATGGCAGCCGAGACAGAGATGTGGGCTGTGGCCTCTGAACAACGTGGGATATGAGTATAAGGTCCCTTCTGATGCGATTCTCAACAAGTCTTCAAGTGGATAAAATAGAGTTGGGTCGGCACAGCTAGACATACTCTGTTGGATTGCAAGAACCTCCTGAATAGAACTAGTCCAATAAACCTAGATGGTCTTCTTGTATTTTTAAAAAATGGGATTAGTTTAATTGGTCAATCGGTTAGTTGTGATAGCATCAAAACCAATTTGGTTCATCAGTGCATGAACCGGGATTATTGATCGAATCACGGTTGAATCGGTTAAACCCATTTTATAAATGTTTTTATTTTTAATAATATATTAATTATTTATTTATAATGTCACGGTTAATAGTTTGACCATAATGTGAACCGATAATTTTTATTCGGGTTAGCCAGTCACGATTTTTAAAACATTAGTTTTTAAGAGAAACTAACCGGGTTGTAGATGGTGTGGCAAAGCTTGGGCTAGCAGTAATTCTGGGTCTTTCAGAGGTTGCGTCATTCGCCCATGGAGGTTATGGAACTAACAGGATAGGATGGCGTTACGCTGGTTTAGAAGAACTCCTAGTACCCTCTTGTAATTTGTAGGTATTGTTGCTTTTCGGTCTCCCCTCTACTGGATAAAAAAAAGTTTTGGTTCAAAGTTAGAAATATAGGCAAATGCATTTTTGCACTTTATCCCAATTTCCATGCATATCAATTTTTGACTACGAGATTCCTAAAATTTTATCTCTATCCACACCAACATTTGGGGCACCCACTTTTAATTGAATTCTTTCACATTATGTAAATAAAATCTGGTCCGAATTTTCCTCTCAAAATCATAATTTAAAAGTTGAATTATCATCAGAGATGACATAATATTATAATTGAATTAAAAGTAATTGTTTATCCATTAACAACCATTCTAAAGCAATTATTAAAAATTAATATGTGAAATATTAATCCACTTATGGTTATATTTTCAAAAATACTTTAATAGTATCTTGGAAAAACGGGAGGTTATAGTTTTTTTTTTTTGAAAGAACGTGAGGTTATAGTTATTCATGTTATTTTAACTTGTGAGGTTATATATAGTTATTCATGTTATTTAACTTGTATGAACCACTATTTTAACGTGATTTTATTTTACATTTTTTGTATGATATTTTTATATTTTTACCCTTGTTGCTTTTGGTACGTCCGTCAAACTTGTGAGCTTGATTGATATCTTTCAGAGAAGCCAAACAAAGTTTTAAGAAAAGGAAAAAAAATTTATGCTAAGTTCAAAGTTAAGACAATGGAGGAAACCAAGGATGCATCATCATTTACATAATACACCTCATCATTGGGACATCACAATTGACACATGAAGGAAACCAAGAGTTTGTTGGACAAAGGACATTAACAATAGAAGAAGAAGAGAAGATGTAGAGAAGACAAACTCTTTATATAACACATCACAACGAATACAAGCATAGATCAAAAGTTAAAAAACTTAAAAAAATATACACTGACTTGGTAGATAGAGTTTTATAATATGCAATGTCCTAAAGACAATATTGTATCACTTCTTTCTTGAACAAGAAGACTCTGCCGACGCTTCCTGCGATTTAAACTATCTATCACTGCGATCACAGACATAAAACTTCAACTCATGAAAACTCGTTAGTATTTTTCTTCTTTTTTAAGTGAATGCACCGTTTTTGTATATAAATTCAACACTCTTGTCAAAGAATCTGAAATGAATATTTATAAATTAGTATGGAACCTTTAAAAAAGATGCACCCTTTCAAAATGGTTTCAACAATTGCAATATTACACAAGAGTTGTAACTTTTCACTAAAAGATACAACTTTTTATAAAACAAAAACAAAAAATAAAAAATATTTTTATTTCAAAGCCCATGGCCCCAAGATCCATCTTTTCATTTATTAATATATTATATGTTTTATAATTTATTGGATATGCCTACCAGTGGAAATTTCTACGGAGTATGGGACCACCCAACACTAGTGGGCCTCCAATTCTCATCAATATTAAATAAAGCCTCAATTTTTATAAAATGTTATACAAACACTTCTACAATCAATATAGAACTTTGAAACTTTTGTTTTAAAACGTCTAATACAGTTCATCATCACATACATGATACACCTCATTGCAGCATCAAAAGGACACCTAAATATTATTTCATGGTTTCATCGTTTATTCCAGCCATAGTTGGAAACTGACGAAAATAATCTATTGTAATGAAGTTTCAACAAACTAATAACGGTGTGAATAAAAATGGGAATTACTTTAGAATATAAAAGTATTGGTATGGAAAATTTTTAGAATTATTTTTTAAACTAATAGAATTTGAAAATGATTTAAAAATTATAAGAATATTTATTTTATATTATTATATTAAAAAGTATGGAAACAAATATTATGCGTAAGCGTGGTACACTCGTGGACCGTTTTACAAATAAAAAGTGATAATATAGAAAATAAAATTGATTTTTTTTTCATAATAATGGAAATTTATGAAGATAATATTGGTGATTTTATCTTGATAAATTGCCTTTTAGAAATAATTTATCTATATATTTAATTTATTTGATTTTTCTTTGTTTTAAAAAGAAAAATAGAAGCCAATGAGACATAACTTAGTGGTTAAGGGCTAGCCGTGGACATAGGGAGGAGAGGGACCATATTCAAGTCCCAATAAAGACAAAATTGTGTATTTATAAAAAAAGAAATAGAGATATATTTAGTACAAAATATGCAACCAAAAATATTTGAACACACTTTATCCTTGGAAGTAATCAATAAAAAGTACACCCTAAAGAGATGATAATAAGAATATAACTAAACAAGCTGATGTGCTTTGAAAATGCTTCTAATTCTATATCTTGAATCGAGAACTAGCAAGTAAATTGGAAAAGTATAAAGGCATATTTTAAAACAAGAGAGCAGAATTACAAATTTTGGATATCAAGAATCGATAACTATGAATGACCACATATTTATTTAATAATTATTATTGTGATAATGCATCGTAACACTATATATATGGGTTTATGGAAAAATGAAAATACAGTTTTCTTCTTGAATTATCTCTATTATCTATTTTCTCTCTTCTTTATCTTTTAACACGTTATCAGCACGAGAGCTCGAACAATCACAAAGTCAGAAAGCTCAAATCAGTGGAACGCAAATTCCTCGTATTTATATTACAAAATTATAAAACAAGAAAGGTACATTCCACTTCATAGTCCTAATTTTTTTTTTGAAATTTTTCGTATTTCAATTTCGTAGTTAAAAGCCCTGCTTGAACTCATTGTAAAAACCAACCCGTTTACTGCTGGTTATCTGGCCTGATGCTTGAAGATGAAGAAGAATTATTTCTTTTCTAAAAACAAAGCCTAAAACCCGGTGATTCCGAATGTTCAATCCAAAGCTTGAAGAAGAAAAAAGGAAAAAAAAAAAAAAAAGAAGGAGGAAATACCGCATCTCTGCAGGATCGCGCTAAGGCCTTAATATTCCTTCCCCATCATATTGATGAAGGCCTGAAAGGTAAATATTTAACGGTCAAGGATCCATTGATCCTCTGGACAAGTTTGAAAGAACAATACCTCCAACAAATCCTGCGGGTTAACCGCGGCGAAAATTATCTGAAAGGCAACAAGGCCACATAACAAAAGGTTTACACCGAATGCCATGTATGTGGAATGAAAGGTCACCGGTCTCGTACCTATCGGGACGACCAAGACATTTGGCTGACCTTTATCGCCCCATGAAAGGAAAAAAGCATGCTAAAATTGAAACAAATTTTATTGACTAAAAAAGACATTACGGATCCTGATCATCCTTTCTTTGATAATGATGGTGTAGTACCTTTGAAACATTTTGATGTTTATGATTTTTTTGAAGATCCAAGTGGAAAAATTGACCATTTGATTGTGGATGATCCTGACGTGTGATTGAGACATGATTATCCTATTACTTTTTATAAGTATGCCTTTCTTTTTTCATACTCGCTTTTCCTGGCTACGCTATCTATAATGCTAACTTTGATTTTATATTTAAATTTTGCTTTTATTTCAAGATATATGGATCCCTTTCCTCGAATTGGATCAATCATATGCTATCCGTTGGTGATGCATGTCTTGGTCGATCAGGCACAACCCACACGTATCTTAGCGATAAGAAATATTTTTCAAACTCTACATTAGCTCAATCTAATGTTCATACTATCCCAGTCCTCGTTTGACTCGATTAAAGGCTCCTGGTCACCATTATTCCCGCCTAAAAGGCACTAAATTGCAAATTGAAGATGCCCTTTATTATAATAAATCTAGTAGAAATTTACTCAGTTTCAAAGATATTTACGAAATGGATATCATATTGAAACTATAAATCATGATGAAAATGAGTATTTACTCATTACTTCTATTATTTATGGGCAAAAATGTATCTTGAAATATTGCCTTCTTTATCTTGTGGGTTATACCCGACAACTATTAGATCTATTGAATCTTATAGTCGCCATGAACTAAAGTTCAATGAATCCTAATGCATTTACTTTGGCATGACCGACTTAGGTATCCCTGACTTCCATGATGCTACTGTAGGCTCAAAATTCTACTGGGTATCCATTAACAAAGCAGAAATTTTTATAACCGATGGTTATAATGGAAGTACTTTGTTCCCAAAGACACCATCATTATAATCATCTTTACAAAGGTTACCTTTAACCCCGCCTTTTCTGAACTGTATTCAAGGATATTTGTGGGCCGATTCACCCACTCCGACCTTTAGTTATTTTATGGTTTTAAATTTGATGCGCCCACTGATGGTTTCATGGGGAGAAGCCTTTTAGAAACCTCAGAAAACCCTAATTTTATGGTGCGCAAAATGGTAATTCTTGGTCAAAAATCGCACTTTTTCTAGATCTCGATGATTTAAACGGACTTCACCGCGAATCGTCTCGAAATCTAGCTACCATGTCGACCCCCAAGACACTGAATTTAATGCTTTTCTGGGTATTTAAAGTGCCGAGCGCCATAAACGGCCATGAAAGACATGCGATGTAACAAAAGCCACCATTACATGTACTCATAAGGCATGCCATGATTAGAGAGAGGATGAAGATTAATGGCTTAGATTAAACCATGTGTCAAAAATCAAGACAAAAGGACAAGATGAGAATTATTGAAATGTTAAATGAGTATAAGACAAAAGAGCAAATAGCTTTCTTCTTCAAAATTGAAGAACAAATCGTGTTAGGCAAAGTGAACCCGGGTTTTCAGTTTTAGAGAGAGAGACTTCTCTCTAGATTTCCCGGTGTTCGACCGCGCCGTCGGGGCTGGGAAGCAAAGCCGTCTACGTGGTGAGGCACCGATTTTCGTGGAGTCTCGACTAACCCAAGAGAGGTGTAGAGGTCTTCTCCTGCTTGTGTTATTCTTTGCTAAGAGTCATGTGAATGGTTAGAGATATTCTGGGGCGGCTTGATTTAGCTGCACTCTCGGGGTCCTTCAAAACATTTGAACCGAAAGTGGAGAAAATCTCTAATCAGGTGTGATCGTGGAATGTAAAGGCTAACCCAAATAGCTTCACTGCTCACTGGATGTGTCAGGTGATTCGTGTGTTCCTTGGGGTGATCTAAAATGAATTACTGATTTGTTAATTAGCCCACGGATTTTCAATTTTGGTGTTATTGTTGCAAAATTGAATAACATGATTTATGAGTTAATTATGTTAGTATATAAATGTTTTTATATATTAGCATGAATTTGCTTGAGTCAGGTGAGAATTAATATGTTAATGCATGTGATCAAATGTTAACATGCCGTAGAATTATATAAAATATAATTGTGTGAAGCCATCGAATGACCGTATCAAATTTCTCGTCGAGCTAATTTTATGTTATCGATGTGAATTAAATAAATACTTAGGCATGTATGTAAAATTTTAATATATGCGAAATGATATATCGATACGTGTGGTTCGAGACGACATAATGCATTTCATATGCACGAGAGGAACCTAAAAAAAATTAGGTGTGAGTGCACGACATGAAAGAAATAAAAAGGATGTTTTTCCTCGCTAGTAGGGCATGCGTGAGGGAGCCTGAGGACTCGAGACACTCGATCGGGCATGCGTATTATCCGGGCAGATCGCATTTGCTCGAGTGTGTGTGTTTATGTTGAATCATTGCATGTGCACTTAGGTGAGGAGTAACTCAAGTAGGGTAATTTCACCATCGGGCATTGCTCACCTCGTCGAGGAATATTATTTCGCAATAGGAGTTTATCGGGATGACACTCATTAGAGAATGCTTTTTTGAGAAGAAAGCCGACATGTGGTTACATGATTGCGTAAACATGTATTAAATTCTTAATTTAATATATGTTGTATTAAGAGGATGTATCAACTTCGGAACTATTGGTATATAGTTGATGTAATTTTAATGAGTAGGATGTATACCAAGGGCCATTTTTACTAATTTTAATTGTATATGGACCCTGGGTGGTCGTTGTTAATTGTCAGGGACAAGCTTGACTCAGGGTAGAGCTCCCCGTACAAAGGAGACTCTGCCCGATTTTCATGAGTGGTGTCAGGTTACCGACATCCAAGAATATTCAGCAAGTTGACGGGTTGTCAACGGACCCTCGGGAAATGGGGCGTCACAAATTTGGTATCGTAAAGGCGTAAACAATTGCCTGGGATTCGTGGTAGAGCTTAGGTAAATGAAAACCCAAGGATCGGTGACCGCCTCGGGGCCATGGTCATAAGGTGTAAGAACATCACATCTTAGTATAGCTTGATGTTGGATACTAGAGTATAGCTTAGTATTGGTAAGTTAGGTATACGGTTTACCTAGGACTTGATGGGAAATGGGTTAGATCATGCATCCTTGTGTACTGATAATTCAAATGTGACGGTGATTAGATCAGGTGTTGTATATGTGATTGGTGTGTATAACATGAGTGATGTGTGATCATGCCAGTTGTATGAACTGTGTGATTTGTATGCTTGTTGAGTAGCATTGGAGAAAACGTTGAACACATGGTCGGTGAAAATATAACCTTAGGTGTTCGAGAATTCGGGCAAAATGGTCTGCACTGAACAAAAAATAATTATTTTCTGACGCTGTTCTGGGGCTTTTTGAACAAAACAGATTGTGTTTAGAAATCCTGGAAAAATTTTCCAGTTTTTACACAAGAAAAAGAGTTTGTAATTAAACTCTTGAAAATTGAAGTGAATGAATTGCGTGTTCAAGCTTATCGCATTTATAGAGTAGCAGAAGACTACTGAGAAAAAGAAAAAAATATATATATATATATATATATATATATATATATATATATATATATATATATATATATATATATATAAAGGAAAAAAAAAGGTGTTTCTGAGTTTGGCCGGGCTATTAACGCCATTTTTTATTTGAGTCACGGGCATACAAGAGGACGTATCGTGACACAAGGCTCAGGGGCGTGTAGCAGGGGGCCACGATACGGCCAGCAACCCTACGACACGGCCCCACGACATGGCCAGGAGGCATGCGACATCAGCTGGGTTACAGAGCCGTCATACAGATGGTTGTCATTGCCAGACGCGAGACAGCGCGACAAGGTCGGAGGCGCTACCATATAACGCAAAGAGTGCCACGATACGCAAGATCGAGGCGCTGCGGATACGCAGCTCTCCCCTCGCGACGACGACAGAGCGCGACACCGCTCGCTAAAGATATCGCCACATGCGCGCTGCGGGCTAGCCGACAAGATAGGGGCGTCACATACGGTCGGCAAGCTAAGCATACGGCCGTGCCAAAGTCACACACTGGTGCAAAGGTGCGCTGTGAGCTCGGCCATGGGTGTGTGCACACCGGCATTTGACCCGCTTTTGACTCGTGACAACTGCTTTGAGTAACTGCTTAATCACTGCTCATGAACACTATTCACGAGGTTTTCAAAAAAAAAAAAAAAAAAAATAAAATTTTTTTGCTGTTGTGTATGATTTAAGTATGAAAAATGCTTTTAGTATATGAAATATGTCTCGAGGCTATGTTTACACCTTAGAGATGCCGCGCTAGAACTTAATCCTGCCATGTGACATGCATACACAAAAGGGAGAGACTAAGATATCATTCACGAGGTACTCGGTCGTGCACTACCCACATCAGCGCTTTGTCGCAGGTCATAGGTATTGCGGTCGGGCGGTTACTGCATAGGCTAGTGCAGCAGGTGCAGGAGGTCCGAGTAATCTCCAGAGGTTCAAAGGCACATCGATCCTCCTGACATTCATTGTGGGGAGGAGGGATCCGATGGTGGCAGACCAGTGGTTCATGTAGGTTAAGAAGGTATTGGAGGCTATGGAGATTGCCTCTGATGCGACCAAGATCGGCCAGTTGCTTCGGCCTGGCAGGGTGAGGCCCAAGCGCGGGTGGAACGGCAAAGACCTCTAGAGATCTGTGAGAGGCAATGACACGGCGTAGTTCCATGATCTTTCACGGGCAAGTGTTTTCCGCACACCGAGACACATAAGGCTAGTATTCCTAGAGTCACAGGGGCCAAGTGACGGTGATTGAGTATGTGCCTAAGTTCACGGAGCTAGCCCGTTTTGCTGATGACTCATGCGGCTACCGACGCGGCTAAGGTCGTGTGAGATTCGGTGAATACAAAAGTTACCCATTCTATGTGATCATAGGGACGCCTACAGGATACGGACTCCATGGTCAGACGGCTCGACCATAGGAGAGAGAGATAGAGGATACGGAAGCTCCGGGAGTTATGGACGCCTGCAAGAAGAGGGGAGATTAGCCTCTCTTCTAGTTCGAGAAGAGGCGTAAGACTCGCTTCACACGAAGCCTCAGACCGTAATGTGGATGGGGCATTTAGTTGCAGGCGATGATATGTTATTTTTTGCCACACTGGCATGTGGAGACGATTACCCCAGACAAGGATCCTCGTGGATTTTGGGGACAAAGATAGCCCCAAAGAATGCAGGAACGTATAGGCTCATTCCTCCACACCTTAGTATGGGCTCCAGGAACTGGGCCAGCCTCGAAAGATACGCTAATCTTCTAAGAACACAGTAAAGCTAGAGAGCCGACTATGGACCGAGGTAGATGGGACGAGGCCCACGCACACAAAGGACATCAGGAGTTCAAGGGCGTGTTCACGCCATCACACCACCGGGCCGAGCTCGCGATTAGGCTAGTCATACAGTACGCTTTTGCTATTCCCGTCATGGCGTGAGTGCTATTTCGATTATGGTGCGTCGCATTCATTTATCGGCCATCGACTGCGGATAGAGTCGACTTAGAGGTCGAGGCCTTTGTGAGAAGCCATGTGTGGATGTTCTTCCCAGGATGCGTGGGGAGGAGAGTCAATTCGACAGTCGGGATTACGAATAGAGATCTCCGAGACCGCCACGGGCGTGACCTACGCGTGTGGATCGTGATCGAGCTTCCGTGTGGGTGCACAAAGGACACAGCCGAGTCGACGTGGGTGCATGGTATGGTCATTTACTACTCGTGAGCGCCAAGTTAGGTTTGTCTTAGACTACGTCCAATGAAGAATTTCATAGTTCAAATCGTGAAAATGAAGAAAGAATTAATGTGTGTCAAGGTGCCAAAGAAGCGGGCCAAGTAACCCCCTCGTGAAAAGCCCTGGAGTTAGGTGAAAGGAGACCCACGCAGTATCCGAAAGGTCCCGTGGGTGGGAGTAGGGTGCAATGACGCGAGTCGAGCTCGAAGCCTCCAGCGAGGCTCGACTCGAACTCGAAAACTCGAATCCGAGCTCGACTCGAGCTCGAAAGCTCGCGAGCTTGAAAAATGAAGCTCGAATCGAACTCGAAAACGCAAAACTCGAACTTGGCTCGAGCTCGAACTCGAGTTCTCTTAAATCTTTTTTTAAGAAAATTAATTATTTTTAAAATAAATATATTTATAACTAAATAAATAATGAAAATTTACATTTTAAGAATACAAAATAGAGATATTATTTATGACATCCCCTAAAGTAAATATGTTCAAATTTTAAAAATATTTCTTAAAATTTATGTACAAAATATTTTCTAGTTTCTCGCGAGCTTTTCGAGTCGAAAGAGGCGAGTTGCCCCCACCTCGACTGCTAACATTTCTCGAGTCGAGCCCCAGCCTCGAGCTGAGCTCTTTGATCGAGTCGAGTTCGGAAAGTAGCATGCGAGTTATCTCATCTCTCATTAGCACCCCTAGTGTGAGAGAGACCAGGAGATATCCCGACTTCGTGTGGGTGTAAGAGACCCAGATATCCCGACTTCAAAGGTAAGAGGATCAGGATATCCCCCACTTCCGTGTGGGTGTAAGAGACTGTGAACTATCCCGCGACTTCTGTGTGGGTGTAGAGACCATGGAGAACCAAATTTGTGGGTGTAAGAGACTCCTGGGAGATATTCCTCTACCAAAGGGTAAGAGGTCTGAGATATCCGCCCTGTGGTGGGTGTAAGAGACCCGTGGAGATATCCGAAATTTCTGTGTGGATGTAAGAGGCTCGCAGTGTAGGCCTAAAAGTTCTGTTTCTTGAGAGAGAAAACACAAGGTCATGTTATCACGAAGACTTAGAGTTGAGTGATAGGAGTCGGGAGTGACTCGAGATGAAAACACACGGTCATGGTTATCACGTAGACTTAGAGTCGAGTGATGTGGAGTCGGAGTGACTCAATGAAAAACACACGTCATGGTTATCACGTGACTTAGAGTTAAGTGATAGAGCTCTGAGTGACCGTGATTCGATACCCATTGAAATTGCATTTGGTGTCAGCGAACTTACAAGGGCTCAGATATGGATGTCTGGTCTGGGCACATGGGATTAGGTTGACGGTCCATTGGATTGTCGCTGATTATGACCTTCGAAGGTCAGCGCTACACACCCGCTGTGGATTGTGTGAAGTTACATATGCACGTGTTGGAGGAATTTCGAGACGAAATTCTTTTAAGGGGGGAGAATGTGAAACCCCGAGAAAATCCAATTTTCTCGGTGCGGAAAATGGTAATTTCGACCAACCAAATTTTCAGATCTCGGATGATCTAAACGGACTTCACCGTTGAATCGCCTCACGAAATCAGCCTACCATGTCAATCTCGTCGGACTCGAGACAACTAATTTCACGCCGAGGCATCTACGCCGCAAGAAAACGGGCTGTAAAGACATGTGATGTGAAAAAAGTCACCTACTACATGTACTCATGTGACACATGTTGCATGATTAGAGAGAGGAAGGAGATTAATGGCTTAGATTAAGCCATGTGTCAAAAATCAAGATAAAAGGACAAGATGGGAATTATTGAAATGTTAAATGAGTATAAGACAAAAGAGCAAATAGCTTTCTTCTCCAAAATTGAAGAACAAATTGGCAGTGAGGGGCAGTACACTGGGTTTTCAGTTTTTATAGAGAGAGAGACTTCTCTAGATTTCTCGCCGGACCGGCTTCTGCTCTTCTCGGTCAAGAAGAAGTTGTTCTACGCGACTGTACACTGTAAGCACCAATTTTGTGGAGTTCCAACAACTCCAAGAGGTAGGGGTCTTCTCTTACTTGTGTTATTTTTTGGCTAAGAGCCATGTGAATGGTTAGGGATATTCTGAGGCTTGATTTAGCCATAATTTTGGTCTCAAAACATTTGAAACTCGAGCGGAGAAAATTTAATTTGTAGGTCGTGGAATACATAACTTCCAAGGGTTTCACTGCTCACGGATGTGTTGTGTGATTTGCAGTTTCTGGGTGATTCAAAATGAATTACTTGATTTGTTAATTAAGCCCATGAGCTAATTTTGGTGTTATTGTTGCAAATTGAATAACATGATTTATGTGAGTTAATTATGTTAGTATATACATGTTTTTATATATTGAAGATGAATTGTTTGAGTCAGGTGAGAATTAATATGTTAATGCATGTGATCAAATGTGTTAACATTGATGTGAATTATATAAAAATATAATTGTGTGTAGCTATCGAATGAATTGTAATTAGTCATGAGCTAATTTTATGTTATTGATGTGAATTAAATAACATGACATGTACGTAAATTTTTTTAATATATGTAAAATGATATATTGGCATGTGGTTTGAGAATGGCAATACTACTTCATATGCACGGGGGAACTCTAAAAAAATTAGGTGTGAGTACCTACATGAAAGAAATAAAAAGGATGTTTTTCTTCTGTTGGCTTAGGCATGCGTGAGGGAGAGCCTATGGAGGACTCAGATATGGATCGGGTACGTGTATCCAAGAGAACCATGCATTCGCTTGGAGTGTGTGTTTATGTTGAATCATTGCATGTGCACTTAGGTGGAGAGAACCCAAGTAGGGTAATCTGTACCATCGACATTGCCCACCGCGAGGAAGAGTTTCGCATGTGAAGGATCGGGAAGGCTACACTCCATTAGATGCCGCTTTGAAGAAAGTTGACATGTGGCTTTGACATGGATTATAAACATGTATTAAATTCTTAATTTTAATATATGTTGTATTAAGAGTGATGTATCAACTCTTGAACTATTGGTATATAGTTGATGTAATTTTAATGAGTAGTGATGTATGGGCCTAAGTGGCCATTTTTACTTATTTTAATTATATATGGACCCGGTGTGGTCGTTGTTAATTGTTGGGACAAGTTTTGTACTCAGAGCTCCTGACAAAGGAGACTCGCCTCGATTTTCATGAGTGGTGTCAAGTATCGACATCCACGAATATTCTCATGTTGACGCTGTCAACTACTCCTAGAAATGGGGCCACACCTTTTCTAGTAAAAATGTTGCCTTGCTAGATTATCTACCAAATAATTCGACTTGTGAGCACAATTCCTAATCACCCTATCAAGACAATTCGTCTTCCATTACAACTAATACTTTACCTAATATCGTGATTTATGAGTTTTTGGTTGTCGCTTATGTTCCACTGTTTCTCACACATCGACTTTAGTTAGGTCCTCAACACTGGTCATATTTATGTTGGCTTTCAATCAGATCTATTATAAATTATATCGGTTTCTACGTAAAGTTTTTACTCGCCGACGGTGTGATTGTCACTTTGATGAAAATCTTTCCGCCATTAGGAGAGATAAGCCAATTCCGTAAGAATGGCGAGAAATTACATGGAATGAGTCATCTTTATTCACCTGATCCTATAAGAAATAATTAACCCATCAAAATATCATTATACACCATTAATCACTATTCGATGCCTTATTGATCTTAATTACTATAATCAAATATTCCGAGGATTGAAATCCCAATAGGAAAATTACAAAGCAGCATGACAAATGAACCTAAACCATGATTAAACGTGAAGACTATAATCAAAGACACAATCTTGTGAAAAAGAAAAGTTCTATATCTATGACTCCTGAAGAGCATATAACTGTTAAGCCCCAGGTCGATGAACAAGTAGCCCCTGCAGAGGCACCAGTCAAAGAGTTATCTCTTAATGATGTATCAGTACATAACAATGAAGAGATCTCTATCAATTTTATACATGAGGGAAGAATATGGGATCGAAATACTACCCATATAAATGATGCTTTTTCTTTCCAAGTGGCTATGGATATCATAAGAAATGATGAAGATCAAGAGCCGCAAAATGTGAATGAATGTTGACATCGAAACGATTGGTTAAAATGGAAAGAAGCAATTAAAACAGACATCATAAGAAATGATGAAGATCAAGGGCCGCAAAATGTGAATGAATGTCGACATCAAAACGATTGGTTAAAATGGAAAGAAGCAATCAAAACATAATTAAGATCACTGGCTAAACGAGAGGTATTTGGACTAGTAGTTCAAACACCTACAAATATACAACCTGTTGGATATCGATGGGTCTTTGTACGAAAGCGAAATGAGAATAATGAAATAGTGCGATATAAAGCACTCCTTGTGGCCTAAGGTTTCTCACAAAGACCTGGAATTGACTATGAGGAGACATATTCTCCCGTAATGGACGCAATCGCTACTATGATATTTGATAAGCTTAAATTTTAAGGACTGATATACAAGGCCTGATGGATGTAGTCACAACATATTTATATGGATCTCTAGATGCTAATGTATATATGAATATACTTAAACGATTCACATTGCCTGAAGCAATGAATTCAAAACCACGGAGCATCTATTCAATCAAGTTGCAAAGATCTTTATATGGATTAAAACAGTCTGGTCGAATGTGGTATAATCGTTTAAGCCAGTATTTGCTCAAAGAAGGATATGTGAATAATTCAATTTGCCATGCAAGCCTTCACCAAGAAAACAGAAACGGATCGGCACAATAGCGCATATGCAGATGATTTAAATTCTTGATTGGGACCCGGTTATTCAACAAAACAACTAAGAATTGATTTAAAAGGAATTTGAGATGAAAGATCTTGGGAAAATAAGATGGTTGTCTCGGCTTTCTGCGACGAGTATTGTTTGAATGGTGTATTGATTCATCAATCATCATATATAGAAAAAGGTCTAAAGCACTTTTATATGGATAAATCACACCACCTTAGTTCCCCCATGGTTGTTAGGTCACTTGAAGTAACTAAAGATCCATTCCGGCCTAAGGAAGAAAATGAAAAGTTACTTGGTCTTGAAGTACCATATCTTAGTGCAATTGGTGCACTAATGTATCTTGCAAATTATACTCGACCAGACATTGCTTTCTCAGTTAATTTATTAGCAAGATACAACTTAACTTCAACTAAAAGGCACTGGAATGGAATCAAACATATATTGAGATATCTCCGTGGGATAAGTGACATGGGATTATTTTATTCCAAAGCAATGGAACCACAATTAATTGACTATGCAGATGTAAGATATCTTTCGGACCCTCACAAAGCTCGATCACAAATAGGATATATATTTACTTATGGAAATACTACAATATCCTGGAGATCTGTTAAACAAACGATGGTGGCCACCTCCTCTAATCATTAAGAAATACTTGTGATGCATGAAGCTAGTAGAGAATGTGTTTGTTTGAGATCCATGATACAACACATCAGAGAATCATGTGGATTATCTTCTATTAAGAATAATCCAACAGTATTATATGAAGACACAAACTAAGCACATTTCTCCAAAGTTCTTCTACACTCATGAACTTCAAAAAGATGGTGAAATTGATGTGCAACAAATAAGGTCCAATGATAATCTAGCAGATTTATTTACTAAAGCCCTACCTTCTGCAACATTCAAGAAACTTGTACGACAAGTTGGCATGCTTAAAGATCTTCTCAACTGGAGTGTTGAAGACAATATAATCATGTCACTACCGTGGGGAGTATGAATAAAGATGTTGATATTGTACTCTTTTTCCTTCTCGTCTGTGTTTCTGTCCCACTAGGTTTTATTGAAAGGTTTTAATGAGGCAGATTTAACAATCAGGGCAATGGCTGCCTATGGGAGTGTTATAATGATTCATCGATAATCGTGGAATGACCACACATTTACCTATGAATAATTATTACTAAGATAATGATCAGAACATCATATATATATATTTCTCGAAAATGAAAATACGCTTTTCTTTCTTGAATTATCTCTATTACTTCTTTTCTCTTTCTTATCTTTTAATGTATGCAAAAGTTTTGAGGATATTTTTTATTATTATTATTTCTATTCACTTTGAGGCCCACCCTTTTAGCATGGGCCTTAAGGGTTGTTTTGAGGATACAAATGATTCTCTTTTTCGGAGCAAAATTTGTAAATTAGGAAGTGAGCTTTGAAACTAACATTGGTAAATTAGCAAGTGAACTTTGAACCTATGCTAATTAAATAACTTCTTTTATTAATAGAAAAATTCAAGAAAATATAAATACACTTAGATAATGTTTGATTAGATAATATGATAGGATTTTGATTTGCTGATATAGTTTAGATAGTATATAGTATTAGAGAGAAGATTGTCCTATCTAATGTTTGTTTTTTTGAAGAGAAAAATAATTTTATTGATTCAAAATAGCAATATATCAATAGAAACATATAATCTCAATCACAATCGCTAAAAATCATAGACGATGAAACTACATTCATGTTAATAGTATAATGAATCGGATTAAATTATACACATTTGATAGTTGAATCTACATATTTGATATTACTATTTTGACTAGAATATTTATGATTTCAGATATACAACATATTGACGACCATTGATTTGATTTTTTATTGTTGATCAGATATACTTCGCTCATCTGATACAAATAAATGACGCACTACAACAACAAATAAACGTCTCACCACGATGATGACAAATAAACGCCGCAATTTGACATCGCACCAAGATGATGATTAAAACATGAAATAATAAATAAAAACCTAGATCTTGTGGAATAACCACTTTATCAAGGAAGATAACAATGAAAAGTGATGTAGAGAGGTTATTTCAAATCAAAACATGACAAAAAAAAATCACAATTTCTTACTTAAAGGAAAAGGGGTTAGAAGAGAAAGTAGAGAAAATGAGGTTAAGGTTTTCAGAAATTCATGTTTGGTTGGTGATCAGATAAGACAAGTTATCCTCCACTTATCTTATCCGATGCCAAAAATTATACGATAAGCAATCGAGTATAAAATTTCATGTATTATCCCTTCAATCCAGAATAGAGTACGTCATCTTATGCCAACATGTCAGATATACGTATTTCATGTATCACTAAATTATTTATTTATTTACCCATTTTCTATTTTTGTATACTTATTTTGTAAAATAGTTTTTTACATAATAAAATTTACGATTAAAATAAAATAAAATATTTTTCAATGATATATATATATATATATATATATATATATATATATATATATATATATATATATATATATATATATATATATATATACATAATTACAAATTACAAAATTTTGTCTATGAATTTAAATATTTTAATCAAATATAGTTCAAATATAAGAAAAATTTTATTTTTTTAATATAAAAATATTAGAATGTGATATACTTTTTATTCTAAACATTAAAATATTAATTATGTTTTTTGAAAAGATTTGATATTATTATTTTTATTCATTTTACAATTTAAATAGCAATATGATATAACATAACATAGCTTATGCATATGTTACCTTGAGATATTATATTTCTATTGGAAAACATTTTTAAGATAAGTATTTTCCTCGAATTAATGAGATTTGAATTCTTGCGATAGAGTTTGTCTCGATTTCACTCACTCTTCAAAGGGAAGGAAGCCCGTGATGTAGCTACGCTATAAAGTGTTAAGCTAGTACAATTGGAAATGGGTAAAAAAAAACAAGAGAAGAAGAGGAAAGCAGCACACACAAGGGGAGAAAAATGACAATGATCAGTCTTGTGTGAGCACAATCTCCTTAAGGCAAATTGCCTTTCTTTCGAGGGTGATCGATCGATGCACGCCCCGCTTTTACAGATAAAACGACTCCTCGAATGACATAATAACACCTTTGCAATCACTCCAACGAACTGGACACAATGTTTGTAATTCTAGCACTCAATGAACCAAAGAGAGAATTTGACAGAAAAGAGTTTTTTGAAATCGATCTACAAAGAGAGTATGAAACTCCAAATAAATAGAGTTCAGAGGTGATCAGACCAATGACTCATCATCCGACCGTTTGGAGAAAACGAAAAGAGAAAAAAATCAAAATCCTTAAATGGTATTTAAGGATTTTATTGCATAACCGTTTAGGAATAAAAATCAAACCAGCCGTTACACTTTAATTTCATTCATACAAAAAGGAAAAACTCCAACACAAAGAATAATAAAATTAAAAGAAAGTGAACAAAATAAACAAAACGAAGTTCTCTAGTTTTCAATCTCATCAAGTCCCCCAAAAAATAATAACATAGCGCGCTATTTATAAGACACCAATGTAAAACCCTAATAGACAAATCCAAAAGTATAAATTAAATAAATAATAATAATAACATAAATCACTATTGGACTTGGGCTTCCTATCTCGTCTAACCCTAGATATGGGCCTATTCCACGCCCCATCATTTCCCCCAGTTGAAAAGAACTCGACTCCGAAGAGTAAGAGGAAAGGTAGCAATCCAACAACAAATGATCCAAATGACAAAGATCATCCTCCTGTATCTAAGTAGTACCGTGACCAGATCGATCATGCCATTTTGACAAGGAAACGACTTAAACCACCATCTCTAGAAGTCAAACTCATTATCAAGGATATATACACATCTACCATCTCCTAGAATATCAGAACAGCGTACAAGAGGGTGCACCTTGTTAGCTTCACCGTATTACACACCTGGTAGAAAACTTTCACATTGAAAACAGCATAATATCCATGTCGTCGGCAACAAAAAGTATACATTAGATCCCGCCATTTACCTATAGTAAGGCCCATGGTTTTACAGTTTTTGAAAACATTTTAAATTTTTAAGGACAAATGCAAACCATGACATATTCACCAACATTAAATTTCTTAGATCTACGATGCACATCAGCAACCAGTTTATACTCTTCATTACTTAGAGAAATCTTTCGCCTAATCTCAGCATGTAAGTTATGGATGTGTTTTGCAAAGTTTTCTGTAGGCCTCGTTGTATATCACACGCATGTGAGGTGGTAAAGGAACAAGATCAAGGTGGGCAAGTGAGTGACACTAACACTGAAAAGGAATTTTTACTATTGAACTAAGTAATAAAATTGTTATAAGCAAACTCAGCCATTATCAAATTAAATCTCAAACACCTTTACTCCTAACCAAACACCTAAGCATATCACCCAAACTACGATTAACCCCGCTTTAATCCATCGGTTTGAGATGTGCTTCAAAGTAGTGCCAAACAATTTCCAAAGAGTTTTTAAAAATAGTTGACAAATTATCCCTATCAAATACTTATATAGAAGGAAAACTCGTGCAATTTAACAACTTCTCTAAAATAATTTAGCAAATACGTGAAGCATCATTGGTTTTGTTATTAATCTTAATAAAATGTGCCATCTTAGAAAACATGTCAACAACAACCAAAATAGAATAATGTCCTTTAGCAGTCTATGCAATCCAAGAACAAAGTCCATACTAACATCCTTCCTAGGTTCATGAGGAATAGGTAAAGGAGTATATAAACCAGTGTTTTGTTTTTTAGCCTTAGCTAACTGACATGTTTTGCATTGTGCAACTATCCTAGGAACATCATTTTTCTAGTTACACAAAATCTTATCTTCAACCAATGCAATAGTTTTTTCCCTCCCTTAAAATGTCTAGTTAAACCACCTTCATGCATCTCCCAAATTAATAAATCCCTAACATCCACAGGTATATAATTTAGTCACTTTTTTAAACAAATAATCATTTTCTAACAAGAAAGTCAACATACTCATGACTACCATTAACCCTATTATAAATATTACCAAGTTTAAGATATGCAGAATATCATCTTTCAATCTATCAAACAATGACATGAGCACTCATACGATGAAGTGTAACAATTAATCGACTAAGTGTATCAACAACTTTGTTTTTAATGTCAGCACGATGATTAATCACAAAAGAATATTCATTCAAAAATTCAATCCACTTAGCATGTCGAGTATTCAATTTCTTTTGTGAGTTTAAATATCTTAAAGCTTTGTGGTAAGAAACAACAAATCTCAGTAGCAACAAATAAAACCTCCAAAAACGAAGACTCTGCACTATAGCATAAAACTCTTTATTATATGTAGAATATTGTCTTTTATCATCATTGAGTTTTTCATTAAAGAAAGCTATAGGGTGACCTTCTTGACTTAAGACACCACCAATGCCTACGCTTGATGCATCACAAGCAACCTCAAAAAATTTGGTAAAATTAGGATATCGTAAAACAGGTGCCTCAATCATTTTGACCTTGATTTCTCTAAATGCCTGGCTAGCATCATTAGACCATTGAAACTCCTCATTTTTAAAAACTACTTAGTCTAGTGATATTTTGGTTTAGCCACTCCCTAATAACTCTAACCTTTCTGATTAGCTGAAATGCCATGTTCTGCATACACAATAAAGCCTAAGAAAAAGAATACGTGGTTGCATAAAAGAACACTTAAGGTTAACATAGTGCCGACCTCTCAAGAGTGAGAAAAACTTGTCGAAGGTGTTCTAAATGCTCTTCTTTGGATTGACTATAGATCAATATGTCATCAAAGTAGACCACCAAAAATTTACTAATGAAAGGTTGTAAGACATGCGTCATAACTCTCATGAAAGTACTAGAGCATTGGGACAAACAAAGGCATTTAATTAACCACTCAAACAAACCATCTTGTGTTTTAACTGCAGTTTTCCACTCATCTCTTGGCCTAACACAAATTTGATGATAACCACTACAAAAATCTATCTTAGAGAACCAACTATAACTAGCTAATAGATCCAACAAATCCTCAAGGTGAGGGATAGGAAATCTATATTTGATTGTGATTGAAGGGACCCAACCCGAGTTTCCTTCCTAACCTTGGGACTCCTCCTTGCACTCCTACTTCGATTTGAAAAAACCTTTCATTTCTTTTTTAAACCTTTTTAAAAGTGAATCCGTGGAGCGAACTCCATTTATACAATTACGTTTTCCATTAAAATCTTATGAAACATGGTGGACAAATTTTTTTTTTTTTTTAAACATTAAACCCTTTATAGAAAATCTGATAGATCACTAATTTCATATGTCCACTTGCTACCACCCGATAAAACAAACGGATTAGTTTGATCACATCCAACAATGGGACATCAAGTACTCACAACCAATTTCAAATCAAACTTTAAAATCATTTTCTTTCTTTAAAACCTATATACATTACAAAACAAAGGTGCACAAGTAGTTATTTACAATAAAATCATACATTTCAAAAAAGGTGGTCGTCACGTGAGGCGAGTGTCACCGGGGCCCGGAGGATGTTCTCTGAACCCGCACGTCAGTCTCCGCCCCTCAAAACATTTGAAAAAGGGTGAGCTAAAGGAGCCTTTCGCGCTGAGAGTACAAATATAGTGAAAATAATGTTTCAGATATAGTTCAAATACAATGTGTAAAACAATTGTATAGAGATCTCATTTCCATAAACATTACTTTTCTATTCTTTTCCTTTCTATTCAAATACACTGTAAAACAATTCAATAGAGATCTCATGTCTATAAAAATTTACTTTACTTTCTTTTCCGTATAGTTCAAATACAATGTGTAAAACAATTGTATCAACATATCTTTTCAATATACTCTTTTTCCTTTTGAATCTGTCATATCCAATGGAACCCGCCTACCGTTAACCACCATTAGCCACAAAGAACCTCCGATGAAACAGTCTTACGATCACCGATGACCCAAAAAGGAACCTTCGAGAAATCGTGTGTCCCATCGTTAATCCATCATGGTCTATGAAAGAACCTACATGAACAAATTTTACGATCACCCCATGGCCTAAAAGGAACTCCTGATAACCGTGCATTCTTGTAAAATACCATTGCACTCGTGGAACAAATCATATTATGCGTTAGTAACCAGATTTTACACGTGACGGTAATATGCATCACTCTTCCCTTCCCCTCTATAAAAATCCTAACCCTTTTCCCATGCAAATTATGCATCTATTAAAGACTTTTAGTCGATTCTCTTTAAACTTTATCTTTGTAACATAGGTAACCATGGATTCAAATATTTTCATATAAACACATGTATATATAAATATACATTCATAAATATTTGGCCTCATATGGAAACCATAAATCATACTTTATAAAACTATGGAAACCATAATCATTTCATATTTTGTCAACATGCTTTATAAAACTATGGAAACTATAATCATTTCATTTTCAACATAATTTAAAGTCAAGAAACTACATTTCTTTTTTTTTTCATTTGAAAATTTATAACATAGATAAGGAAAACATATACATTGGTAAACATTAATATATATAGATTTTCATAAACATTTACATTTTTCCTCACCTTAGTTATTTAAGTACTTTTTCCTCCTTTAAACAAAACTTTCCACCTCCACCCTTGTCCTTTATCACCTCCTCCACAAGTCATACATTATCCATAAAAACTGCATTAATATCCATACCTTAATCTTTGCTCAATTAAACCATTAATTATACTTACTTTCCAAAGAACCCTTAAGTATTTAATCACTCTCCAATTGATTAAAAATCAATTGAACCTTCAACCTATTTTGTTCTGCAGATTTTCTTATGCTAACTCACTTGAAATTACTACTCCCATACACAGCCCACAACATCATGAAATGGTCATGCCAAAACCCTACTATTCACACGACATAACTAAGCAACCTCGCACACTCGTGCAAAAACATAAATTTTCAGCCATGTTATGATCATTCCCTGTACTCTAAAGGAATATTGATAGAATCTTGACTCAATGATCTCTCCATAGAGTCCAAGAACACCCAAAACGGAGTTCGGACGAAGAAGTTGCGACCTTCACTAAACTAGTCAATTTCACTCACACACTAGAAAACAATATGTGATACCCGAATTCAGGGCCTTAATCCACAATTTGACACTCTGTTCTTTTGTACTCATTTTGAGATACGGTTCTTAGAGTTCTTCAACTGAATCACCTAAATCGATAACCGAAACTCAAGATATATCCTAAACAATCAGATTACTCTGCCAAATAGAACTTAAATCAGTCAACATAAGACTTTCGAATGCATTTCATGAACTAAATCATCTGAATTCTGATTGACTCATTTCAAGGAGATATGTTCTCCTATCGCCAGTTTTTCCATCAATTTGAATCACTCAATTCTGATGAGTGATGGTCGTTTATGTCCAAAAATACGCTCATGGAGTCTTAAAAACAATTCAGAAACTGGTCGAACATAGCTCACTTTGAATGCATTTTGTCCAATGGTCGGAATTTGATAGACCTATTTCAAGGAGAATGTTCTCCTATCACTAGCTTACTTACTCAATTTGAATCACGCAATTCGATGAGTGATGACCAAGTTATGGCAAAATACAAATTATGGAGTCTTAAAATGTAATAGAAAACTCGCCTCGAACATAGCTTCACTTGAATGCATTTTTGAGTCCAAATGGGTCAGAATTTGGATAGACCTATTTCAAGGAGAAATGTTCTCCTATCAGTCTAGTTTACTTAGAAATTTGAATCACTCAATTCAGTGATAACCAAAATACAATCATGAAGTCTTAAAAACAGAACAGAAAAACTGTCTAAGTACATAACTCCACTTTGAATGCATTTTTTTATTTTCGGGGCTTGTTTTTCGAAAATTACTATTCATTTGATTGTTTCCAGTCAAATACCTAACTGATCGAAAACAAAATTTACTATTCATTGAAATCAGAATTGTGGCTCCATGTTGATCTTTATTAATGGATTTACTATCTACACATATTCTCTAAGATCCATCTTTCTTAGGTATCAACAAAGCTGGCATCGCACAAGGACTAAGGCTATGCCTAACAAATCCTCTCTTTAAAAGTCCTTTTGCTTGCCTATTCAACTCCTCTCTTTCTTTAGGATTCATCTTATAAAGTGGAAGGTTAGGCAGTTGAGAACTTAGAACTAAATCTATAGCATGTTGGATGTCTCTTAAAGGTGGTAGTTCACTAGGCAACTCATTAGGCACCATATCAACAAAATCATATAGCAAATTCTTCACTTCCAAATGAACATTGACAATCTACAAATGATGGGGCATGGAGAAGGCCCATATGTAGGCTCTAGACGAGATAGAAGCTCAAGTCCACTGGATGATTTGTATTATTATTAGTTATTTATTTAATTTACTTTTGGATTTGTCTATAGCTCTTTCTTCTGGTGCTTAAAAATAGGACCTTATGTTATTGTTTTTGGGAGACTTGATGAGATTGAAAACTTGAGAACTTCGTTTTGTTTATTTTGTACGCTTTCTTATAATTTTTATTATTCTTTGTAGTCGAGTTACACCAATTTGGTATCAGAGCCAATAGCCTCAAAGGCTAGCAACTAGATTCTACAATTTTTTCCTCTAAGATTTTGAAAAACAAAAGTGGTCTTCAAGTTGTCACTATTGAGGGCTGAGGTCTTAGAGAAAAAGAGGCCTCTTGGTCTCTCGTGAACCTACAACGTTTTTTGATGGGAAGGCTCTCTGGTCCACCAGATCGACCTTGTTTCCAACCGGCATATGTTGAAAAGGAGTTGTTGGAATATGTGAGAAAATCAATGGCGTTTGTGAAAAATCCGGCCACCAACATTGTCATCTACTATTATAGTGACGAAATGACGTTTGTGGTGTGTGAAATACAGAACGCTAGAGATTTAAGAGCGTCAGGAAGGTTGCTACCTTCTATCATTCACTGCTGTCTCACCTTGCTCATCCGATCTATCATCGTCTACCTCATCGCCGCTTCTATAGAACTTTTGATTGCTTGGATTATTGGGCCACATTTACTGTTGGACCTTCATTTGGGTTGATATTGGGCTTATCTTTGATATTAGGCCAATCTTTATTGTGGAACCCGATCTATTGGTTTTTAAAATTGCATCCAGTTTTTCTAAATTGTTGTTTTGGTCCTTCAAAGTTGTGACGACTACTTATTTGATCACTATTTTAGGAATACAATCAATTTGCCCTCATCAAATAATTGCACACTTTATTTGATTCCCTTGCAACCATGGTAAGGAATTGTAAGCGTCCTAAAGGTTCTTCAACGGGGTACATTTTCTTTTAGTTTGAAAACTCAGTTAATATTTGTGATATTTAAGTTTATTTTGTTTGATTGTTTTAGGTTCCAGCTTATTTGATACATGATGCCTCTATTTCTTGTGGCCTGAAGTGACCACTCATCAACTCGTTGAAAACCCTCGTGTGTCTCATATCATGAGACCCATACATGAGTAAAATGGCCACATCGGGCCCATACATTCATACTCATCAAAAGATAATCAACTATATTACAATAGTTTCAAGAGTTGTTACATCACTCTTAATCAAAACATATATCAAAATTAATAATTCTAATACATGTTTTTCAAAATATATATCAAAGCCACATGTCTCCGTTTTCTTCTCAAAAGTTGCTCAATGGAGCTGCCTCCCGAACACTCCCAGATCTAAAGGGGATCCCACGATCTAGGTGAGCAATGCCCAAGAGTGATAATCTCCTTACATGGGTTACTCCCCACCTAAGTGTTCATGCAATGGCAACCAACATTCAAGCAAAACATATATATTCCTACTCAAATACCCATGAAATGGATGAGAATGTGTCTCACCCTTTCCCACTTCTCAAGCCCTCACTGACTCCCTCACGCATGCCTAAGCCAAGTGTGAGAAAAACACTGTTTTCAAAACAAAAGGTTTTGTTCTTGAAAATATAATACCGAGTTTCGATAAAATCTATTGGACAACCCTCCGAGGTGAATTGCTGGGTAATTCTCCGAAACAATCATAGGTCTTCCTCCGAGATAAACTGTTGGACAACTCTCCAAGGCAATTCTTCAGAAAATCTTCCTTTGAAATTCCTTTCATAACCATTTTCCTTTTTTTCTTTCATGTCATGCACTCACACCTATTGTTCTAGTTGCTCAGGCATGAAATGCATTATGCCATTTCTAATAACAATTCATGTTAATATATTAAACATGTACATACTAATAAAAATTAACACACAACAATACGTTATTCATTCATATTAACACCAAATTAATCAATATAGCTAATAAACAATTCTAAGAATTCATTTAACCACCCAAGCACACAAACCATTAATAAGATCACGTGAATAAGATAACTATAGGTTTCAAACTGTTTAATTCTAAGTCTTCAAATTCCACTGTGAGGACTAAACTCATGGCTATTTCGCCCTAAACACTCCAAATCACTAATAAGATTCTCTAATAAGATCAAATCAAGAAAAAGAATATCCCTACCTCCTGAGCTGCCTAAACCCACAAAATCTAACCACGCCAGAGTCTCCTTTGCAGCGTAGACCAACTTCTTCCTCTTGTTCGACGAGAACCGACTGTCCGAATGAACCCAGAGAGCGACTTTCTCTAAAATCAAGCCCTCACTCCGCCGATCACTGAGCCAAAAGAAGAGACATGCCTTTCAGCTGGTCTCTTTTGTCCTCTTAGTTGACTTTAGGGACCTCAATATATGGCTTAATATGCTCATTTATCTCTTATCTTCCTACTATTCATGTGACAGGTCATGGGATACACGTAGTGAGCATCTACTGGGTCACATCACATGCCTCATATGGGTCATTTACTCTCCTCACAAGCTCGTCATATTAAGACTCGGCACCCATACTCGAAGACGAAATCGACTCGCCCCTAATTCAATGAAATTCGACGTGGTAGCTAGATTTCGCCAGACATTCCAACGGTAGAAGTCCGGCTTTGGCCACCGAGATCTAGAAAATTCTGCAACTGAATCGAATTACCATTTTACCATTTTTCAAAAAATTAGAATTTTCTGCTTTACGATAGAGCATAAAGAGTATTATTATATATATATATATATATATATATATATATATATATATATATATATATATATATATATATATATATATATATATATATACTTTTGTTTTTTTATTTATTCTTTCGTGACTCGTGCAATCCGTGATATATATATAATCGCATTACATTTTAGATTTGTGTTTGTTGTATTAACATATAATTTAAAATTTTCCTTACTTAGTGAAATTTTAGATTATATCTCATCATGTTAGCCACCAAAAGTGATAGTGTTGAATCTTCTAACACGAAAGAACGAAAGATCCAGCTGAGAGACTTAATAATTTTGACTAAGATCATGCCTATCTAAAGATCTAAATGATAGTTTGCCTCAGACATCATATCAAGGATGCAATAAAACACAATTTGATTCCGTTTCTTGCATCCAGAAGTAATTTAAATTAATGTAATAATGACTCAACGTCAATCTTCCCTCCAACAACAAACTCATGCAATAAATCGAAAAATGGATTTGCTTTTAAAACATTTGTGTAAACATGAGATAGGTGAATGTGTTGATGAAATTGTTAGAAAACACGTTGGATTAACACACGCTGGGGTTCAATTACTTTCAAGAGAATCACATCAATATGATGAATTCACAAATACAGATGACACTTGGTAATGAACTTGGGCTTCCTGATTCGCTAGGCCTTCCAAATATGGAGCCTTTCTTCACTTCATGACCCATCAACCCACCTTCACTAAAAAGAAAATGACAAAACAAAACAAAATAAAAAGAAGAAAAACTAAGACTACCCCGAATTTGGAGTCTCCAACAATATAAAAAGTTTTTTTTATAAAGTTAAAATATTTTAATCATGAATATTGTTAAACATAATATAAATTTTAGTTTTTTTTTTATAGAAAATATAGGATTGTAATATAATTTTTATTTTAAAGATGAAAACTACTATATATTTAATGTTATTTTTTAGAGAGAATTATGTATCATACTACTATTTTGAAAATAAATGTAAAGGAAGTACAAAGTATTCGTTTTTCATATTCAGGTTATGATAAAAGAAAATAATTGTAAGTCAGGTAAAAAAGTAAAGATTTCAAAAAAAATCTCTAAAATACCATCCAATCACATGTTCTGCTCTTTTTACCCCACCTCCCTTCCTCTCTCTCATCTCCCAACCCTTTCCATCTAACCCAAACAGCATATAATTTAAAATAAATTTTAACATAAAAATAAAGATAAATTTCACATATATTTATTTATTTTCAATTTTAAATTTGGATTTAATTTTTAAACTTTTAAATTGACGTGTTTAAAAATAAAAAAATTTAAATCAAAGATTTTAAAACTAAATTAACTATAGAATTTTATTGATTTTTTCAATAAATTATTCTACCTCAAACATCTTTCTTACATTTATTTTAAAGTAAATATTGGCTTATTTTAATTTTTAATTTGAAATTTTGACTTTTAAATAAACTGAAGCCTAAATTTAAAAAATTAAATTTAAAATGTAAATATTTTTTAAAACTAAAGTTAGTTTTTATTTCATTTAATTTTTTAATCAAATGTTTTAAATTAAAATTTGATTTAATTAATGAGAAATAAAATAAAAGCTAACTTGCTTTTTAATTTAATTTGACTTTTTTTAATATTTACATGCTTAAATATTAAGGGATATCAATCCTTTTATGTATTTAGCAACCAAACAAAGAAAAAACATATAATAAGCTAAAATGATCAGTTTTTAAACTATTAGCTAGCGAAAAGTAATGAATTCGAGATGTATTGTAATACGTTGAGATGTACTAGTATAACATATTATAGGTACTTGTAAAACCCGGGAAAATTAGAAATTTAAGAAAAAAAGGGCAAAATGATAATAATAATAATAATAATAATAATAATAATAATAATAAATTACTAGAATAGTTCAGGAAAGCCTAGAAAATTCTCTAGACTGATTAATAAATCGGATCTCGCAGCAATCATCATAAATCTGAAAGTGTGACCTAGAAATGTTTTGTCGAATTATGAGACAAAATATTTTACGATTTTCGGGTGATAAGTCACATGACTCAAAGGACAGATTAATAAATATTAGAAGTCGTGAATGGCTTGAGCTAAGTTATTAAACTAAATTGAACTGAAAAAATAAATTATTTAGGTAAAACTGATCCCATTTAAGAGATGGACACAAGTGTCATATATCAAAATAAAAAAAGAAAAGAAAAAGAAAAGGATAAAAAGAAAAAAAAAAACAAAGTCAAAAGAAAAGAAAAGGAGGAGGAGGAGACGGAGGATAGTGGGTTGATGATGAGAGGAAAGAGGTTCTGTTTTTTACAATTTATGAACAGGCCTGGACTACTAATTAAGATCTAAAGTTCATTCATCATTTGCGCTTACGCTGTAGTATAAAAAACACTAGATTTTCAGACTTGGCGCTAAGAGTTTGGGAAATCAAATGTTTCGGTTTAGGAGGTCCACGACTTCCTAGAATTTTTTTACTCTTCGGAGTAGGGATTCTCCTATTTGGTTTAATTCCTCGCTAAAGTCCATTCAATGGTTTGATTTTTACGTGGCCTGGAATGGCTAATCGACAGTTATACCTGTGTTATTTACAGTGTAGTCCATGTTAGGACTGAGTGTACTATGTTATTCACAGTGTAGGCCAGGTTAGGACAGAGTACAGTGGATTGTAGGGTTTATTCTCCTACTTTTATTAATTTTCATTCACAAGCCATTAAATGGACGTTTGGTTTCGTGTGAGGTAAGTCGTGGTGGCACAATTTCCCATAGCTGAGCCAGGTGGTTGGAACGGTTTTCAAACAGTCCCCGGATGAAGCTAGAGCTATTTGTTTTCAAACTGCTTCAAAAAAAATTGTCAGACACCTGAAAATGTGTTTGGCGGTGGGTTTTGTGCCATGTTTTTGGCTAATTTGGCATTCCAAATTGGGACGGGTTGGTTGCTTGGTGAATGGGACACTTCCAGGACGATTTTTGGTGAAAAATAGCACAAATGGGGGCAAAGGGGAGCCTCTGGCATGCTACGGCAACACGCCACAAGATAGCATGTCACTCGATCCCGCCTCTCCACCCGGCCAAGGCGGATCCAACCAAGTCCGGCGTGATGCCATCTATACCATCTATATACTCTACTGCGCACTCATTGACCTCGTTTCTTCGCAGCCACTGCACCTACTGTGCACAAACAATTTCGCAATAACAAAAAAATCATTTGTACATATATTAAAAGAACTACTAACGGAGTATGTCCATCACAATCTATACACATATACAAGAGTCCCTTTGTTTGTACTATTACTACCTTATTTCATTACAAACTTCGAGATTAAGTATGCGCTGGTGAGCACTTATCTCTGAGTCGGCCTGCTTTGCTGATGTGGAATGTCCTGTCCTCTATCCTTGTCTTCTCGTCGCATCTACACCCGATTGAATTCGTATGTTTTTACGCTTTAGTGGGGAACATAAGCATGGACAACCACCAATGGCGATCACACAAGCTTATACATATGCATTATATATATCTCTAAACATATTTACGGCACGTAATTCCTTATCATCTTATATTCCTATTGCATGTCAAACTTTTTCTATTACGTTCTATATCTTGGTATATCCTTTACTTATACTTTTTCTGTATTTCTATTTCGAGTACTTTACATATTCCTATATTTATCATGTCTCTAGTCTATGTCTTTTTCATCTTTCGGTTCTATGTCTTTTATTGCATTCGTTGTACTATTACGTATATCATATCATTCCTTATCTATCACAAATACTTTGCCTATTTCTTTGTCCTCGCGATATCGTATATTTGATCTATTTCATCTTATTTCGGTATCATGTTCTTGCAAGTTGCCTATGCTGCCTCGTATACTTTCATATAACCTATCTTATACTATCCCGTACGCTTATCTACATTCTATACTTACATATCGTTTTCATGTGTCTTTAATTGCCTCAGTCTTTTTCTATGTTGTAAGTCAGCCCTATTCTATGTCTTACTATGTTATATCTATACTTTCATACATACATATTCATATTCTGTACTATCGCGCATATCCATATTCTATCTATCATATACTTTGTGTCAGATACTTTCATTACTTTTCTGTGTTCATACTGATTTTCATATCAATTTATACTGCATTACTTGTTCTTGTAATCGTTCAGATTTCATCGTATACAGTTATGCTTCGTCAGCCATACTTCTATACATATCATTTCTTGCCTAAGGTCCGCAAATACTCTTGCTAGAGCATTTGTGGAAACTTATGGTAAATTCAAGGTACTATCATCGTACGAGGCGTTGATCTCTCGTCATAATACCCGAAGGTATCATCACCGTGACGGCATGTTGACCTATGTCACTATCTGCACCGAAGGTACTATCACCGCACGAGGCGCTGATCTCGTCTATCGTGGTGACTTTGCGCCACCCGATCCAAACGGGATCTAAGCATCATCGACCCAAACGGGCCCTCAATATCCGCCTATGAACATGCTATAGCAACTGTATCTTCCCTATAGACATGCCTATCTATCCCTCTACTGCATCCTACAGACAATCAAATTTATTATATTTAATATATCCATGGCTACGAATAACTATTGTTATCATATTTGCTTTATGCATATATACTCATCGCTACTAATTCCGTATTAGTCCCTTGCTATCCGTAGTTCTTCATTACGGTTCCTCATATATCTCTTATTACATATAGTCATATTTTTCATCATTTAGTTTTGTCTATCATATACACGAATGCATCTATGCACTCTTGTATTCATATATTCATATATATCTTTCTATATTCATATCTCTTTATATTATTTTACTTCCCCTATTATGTCTTCATCTATTCATATACTTTCTATATTTCTATCGGTATGCTCTTACTCTATTCTTATATTCATTTGTATACGTTATATTCATATACTTTTCCATATTAATACTTTGTCATGTCTTTACTATGCCTATCATTCAAGGGACATATACTTATTCTATGTTTCTGTCATCTTTTACTTCTATCTCTATCGCTCTTAGCATTTTACGCATTTCTATCATGTGTTCCTAGCATGTTCCATCTGGTCTATTTCGGTATAACTATCATATATTCATATCATATTCATGTTTTATGAACATATCTATACATATTGCATTTTCTATATTTTCCTTGTTTCATGGCTATTACATATAGCACTTCATATACTTATGAAGTATGATGTGTATGAGATCACACCTCATTCATATATTCTTATTCCTCTATGAACCTATTTTACTTAGGAATTGAATCAATCCATTCGGATCATCCAAAACAAAGTTATGGTATTTTTATGCCAATTAGTTATTTATTGATGCTGGGATGCTTTTAGATATTTATTTTTTTCTGGGTTCCTTAACTTCATATTTTGACACACTATGTCCTTATACTCATTTAAAGCTAAGGTGCTAAGGGTTCTATTTTCAACTGGAATCACTCCAATTCGAGACCAGAACTCAAGTTACGTCCGAAACAACCCGGACTTCTTATGTTCAACACGAAACCAGAATTCTGGGTTTTGCACATGGTCCCACTTCGAGTGGATTTTTGGGCCACTTAGATTCATAATTTGATTCATGTCTATTTTTCATATGGATGGTTTTCCTGGAAGTCTATATTTTAATTCGGCTACTTGAATCACTTAAATCGGATAATAAGAAATGAGGAAGCAGGCCAAAGTACAAAACTGGTCAAAACTGGAATATAACAAAGAGCTGTATTCTAAGAGCATGCACCTCAGATTCAACATACGCTGTCAAACGACTGTGAACACAGTTGTACCGTACATGTTCAAGTTGTACCGGTACATGTCACCCAAAATGCCCAAATTGTGTGTTTTTCTCCCATGTTTCCATATGTTTCAACCCCAAATCAACTCTATACCTCATAAACATTTCAAGACCACTTCAATTTCATCTTATGATCTCTTTTCTACTCAATTTATCATTCAATCCTTCTCTTATTTCAAAGACCTATCATTTGAATTTCTTCAAAACCATTCTAATATGGGTCTTGAACTCCACATAAGCTAAACCCAAGGATTTGTTAGGGTTTATTCTAAACCCTAACTCAATTGCTTGTCATTAACCATGAATCCACCCTCAAAGGGAAGATTTCCTACTTTTCTTGTGGATTTAGAGTTTTTACCAACCTTAATTTCATTATATCTTTGGTTAGGATGAAATCCTACTGAATCCCAGTTTGGAACTCATAATCTTTTCTAGAATTCCATACAAAATCCATATGATCCATAATAGAATTCATATCCAAGGTTAGTTCCATACCTTTTTGCTTGCTTGAACTTCTCTCCTTCTCTTCTTCTCTTCTTCTTCCCTCTCTTCTTTCTTTCTCTCTCTTCTTCTCTCTCCTTCTTCTCTCCTCTTTCTACTTGGTTTGTCTCCTCAAAATGAGAGACCACTTGGCTCTCTTATCCCATATTTTGTTAAGGCCATGTTTCGTATGTTTGAAAACTCATTTTTTGACTTAACTTTTCATAATTGCATTTAACCCTTTATCTCTCTTCTATTTCTTATTCAATCTTTTCTCTATTTCCATAATGGCATATAACTTATTGATTTATGTTACTTATGTCCTCATGTAAAGACCACTTTACCCTTGTCTCTAATATTAATTCCGGTCTATTTTATTTTCCAGAATCACTTATATTTATAATATACCCTAAACAAGTCCGAAAACTGCTAGTGGTGGATATTTATTGTTACATAGCAGTGTAAGTTGCCACACGCTTATAGCGGGCACAAGATTATGGTTCGTGATACAGTGTCATTTCCTATTTTGTTTTGCCTCACCTGACATATAATTTCTTCATCCGAACTCTGTTTCGGGTGTTCTTGGACTATATGGAAAACCCATTGAGTCAAGAATCTATCCATATGCTTTCCGTGGAGGGAAATTGTGTCCACAACCTTTCCGGGAAGTTGAGATGAAATTAAGTGCTGTATCGGGACACATTGGTCATATTTATGATTGTGTGCCTCCAACTTCGGACGACCATATCTTTCGCCTGCGAACTCCGATTTGTGTGTTCTTTGACTCTAAGGAAATCCCCTTGAGTCTAGAATATGGAAATATGCTTGTAAATGGAATTTGGTGCCCACATATTTTCTGGAAATTTAATTATAGCACCAAGTGTGTAAATCGCTTGGTTGTGATGACGCGTGTGGTCTAATACATTGAATTGGTGTATGTTGGTTGCTGATTATATGCATGTTGATATAATTATCCATGAGGCTTGGGGAAATGCATGAGCTCATATGATCGAGGCCATCAGATGAAGTTTGTCAGAGGCTACCTAGACCTCGATATGTCACAATTAGGGCCTAGAGGTTAAAGAATCGTTTCTACTCATGGTAATGACTTATGATGTCAATGTATGTGTGTATTGCTATGTTGGCATGAATCGTGTGAATTACTTGAACTATGTGTTCATTGATATACTTTCCACTCGATGCATGGCTGAATTCATAGTAGTATGTACATATAGCACTACATATATGTAGCATAAGATAGTAATGGACATTAGACAGAGATTATGCGCAAGTACATCGCGTGAAATGGGTGGAGTGCATGGAAAATCAGCATTGTGCTCTGTGTTAATGTTATTTTGCCTAGTGACAAAGTCCTGTAAAAGGTCTGCATAAATTATTCTGAGGCTCTTCGTCTAACATGGCTTTTGGAATAAAGCTGTTTTATCAGAGTATGTCCAATAAATTATATATCGGAGGGTTGTCCATACAATTAATTATCGGAGTATATCCACTATTATATATCGGAAGGTTGTCCACACAATAAATTATCTGAGTACGTTCACTATTATATATCGGAGGGTTGTCCACAAAGTAAATTATCGGAGTATGTCCATTAATTAATATCGGAGGGTTGTCCACAAATAAAACAAATATCTTTGTTTTAGTGATTGTTTTCATACATGGCATATTGTATACTGAGAAGCTTCCAAGTGAGGACTTGGTACAGGGATCATGAGGAGTAGCATCTCATACATGTCATTTAGATTCAATTTTAGGATTGACATAATCGTGATTGGAATGTGCTTGTGGCATGACCATTGTATGTGCATTTAGGTGGGGAGTAGCCTTTATAGGAGATTATCACTACTAGGTTTTGCTCACCTGTCAAGATCACATTTCCAAAAGGTGATAGCTACTGCGACTACGCTCCTTAGAGGCCTGAATTTATGCTTTTTCCTATTTGTGCTTTGATACATATTTTAAATATATATGTGTTGTATTTATTTGTATAAGAGGATGTAATTGAAAACTCTTGGACTATGGTTTTATAATACGTGCTTATATGTTTGAGTGTGGATAAATGGCCATACTTGGCTATTTTTACTCTGTGATATGGACTCGATGGTCGCTGTATAACATTCCTACATGCTGCCACGCAATTGCAATGTTGTATTCTCTTGGGTAGAGCTCCTCGCATAAAGCTGAGATTATGCCCGATTTTCGTTAAATCGTGGGTCCCGGAAAAAGGGACACGATAGTATGGTGTCGGGTTACTCGACATCCACGAGTATTTCGTGGTTTGACGGGTTGTCAACGGGACCCCCGGGATAGGGGTGTCACAGTACTACTATAACATCTCAATGTACTACCATAACATACTGCACATACTACCATAACACCTCTATATATCATCAATATGAAAAGTCCAAAAAACTAACCATGTTAGCCCATTATGTGTTTTTTCTTTCATAGTTTTAAAGATATTTCAATTTTGAATTTAGTTATAAATTTTCGGCTTCAATTTAATTTAAGTCTAAAAAATTTAAATTAAAATGTTAAATAAGTCAATATTTACTTTAAAGTAAAATGTAAAAGAAAATATGTAATTAATGATTTATTGAAAATTCAAAATAAAATTAAAATTAACTTTAGTTTTAAGAATATTTTATTTAATTTTAATTTTTAAACTTCAATTTAAGTTTAAAATTAAATCTGAATTTAAAATTGAAAATAAATACTTGTGAAATTTGATCTTTATTTTTATATTAAAATTTATTTTAAATTATATGTTATTTGGATTAGAGAGAGATGAGAGAGAGAGAGGGGCAAAATGAGAGAGAGAGGAAGGTGGGGTAGAGAGAGGAGAGGAGAATGTAATGACGGTATTTTAGAGATTTTTGTTGTAATTAATTTTACTTTGACTTACTAATTTTTTTTTTTTTTTTTTTGTCATAATCTGAATCATGGAAAACAAATTCTTTATAATTTACTTTATATTTATTTTCAAAATAGTTGCATGATACATAATTTTCTTATTTTTTATCTTATATTTCCATAAATTCTTTAGACCATTTTATAATTTTGTCTTTCTGACGGAATTGGAGAACTGGGGAGTTGAATTGGAAAACTAGGTAGTGAATTTTGTTAGAATAGGAAAGAATCAATAAGATTATGAGAATTCAAAACCTGTAAAGTTCTAATCATCTGTTTATATTTTGAAAATTGTACCTTCTTGTGTTGATGAGTGGAAGAATATAATATTATTTAACTACATATTGTTTTTAAAATCCATCATCATTAAATGGTGAAATTACAAAGGAATGAGATAAAGGTCCAATCAAATGAACCTTAAGTATAAATCTTTGAGACTACGTATAAATTTGTTCTTGGAAGCTTTGGAGAAATAAGTAATGAAACTAAGACAATAGGAAGTGAAATAGTAAAAAATATGAGAAATTAATAAATGTAAAGTACCACTCATATATATACCTTCCAAAGATCACTCATACACTTCGTTTATTGAGTGTAATAATCCAAAATCATTTAATTTTGTTATAAATATTTTAATGAATGACCATCATTATGAAAGGTCCTTTGGTTTTCTCATTATAACCTTTGGCCTTCTCATTACAAGCCTATAAATAGGCCTTATCAAGAGTGGAATAAAGATCATTCTAAGTTTTCTTCTCCATCTCCTTCTCCTTATTTTATTTCTATTACAACACGTTATCAACACGATTCTCCGGAGCGATAGGTAAGCTTCGACATTTTATGCGCTTACATTTGCCAAAACTCGCTCCACCCCAGGTCTGCCCAAATTCTATTTGTTGTTGATTTTTTTTAAAAGTTTTCCTATATGTACTTTGCTGGCATCTAAAATTTGAAGTTTGGTGATTACTTAAATCTTGGAAATTGATTTCCAATCGGCTAGATTCTTATTTTTTTTAGTTCTCTAATTACTTTGAATTCCAGAAGAATTCAATTTTGCCATCATTCTAGATGAATTTTGCAAAACTCTTTGAATTTACGGAGAATTCACATTGCAATAATTCCAGAAGAATTTTGCCTAACCCTTTGAATTCTAGCAGAATTCATTATTGCAATAATTTAAATTTTGTTAAATTTTGACTTCTATATTTATTTATTTCTTCATAATTTTGATCATCTTTATTGGCTAAATTTTATTAATTTTTCAACCCTAGAGAAACCATCAAAGAAATCCACAGTATCCTCGCAAGATCACGCTAAAGCTTTAATTTCCCCTTCGCCATCATCTTGATGAAAGTCTCAAGAATGAATACCTTACAGTAAAAGGCCCATTGGTCCTCTGGCAGAGTTTAAAAGACCGATATGACCACCAGAAAACAGTAATACTCCCCAAAGCAAGATATGATTGGCTGCACTTGCGGCTTCAAGACTTTAAGTCTATTAGCGAATACAATTCAGCTTTATTTAAGATTAGTTCGTAGTTAAAGCTTTGCGGGGAGAACATCATTGATGAGGATATGCTCGAACAAACTTTTACCACTTTTCATGCCTCTAATGTGCCTCGCAAAGAAGAATATAGAGAGCTTGGCTTACTAAATATTATGAATTGATCGTATGTCTCTCAGGATGAAAAGAATAACGAGCTTTACTTCAAATCATCAATCTCGTCCCAAAGCATTCCTAAAGCAATGCTACTTTTGCATCCCATAGTAACAAAGTGCGGCACAAAATGGGCCGCCACTATGGGGAAAGGACGAGACGCAGGCGGCTCGAGGCGTGGCCGTGGTAATAATTCCAGACATCATAACATCGGTCCCTTCAAAAATAAGAAAGGCAATTCCAATCAAGGGAAGCTTCCAAATCCACAGGCAACCATTGGCCAGAGTATCACTCAACGCCAATTAGATAATACCTACTATAGATGTGGCATGACGAGTCATTGGTCACGCATTCGCCGTGACGACCAAACATTCGTCAATTTCTACCAAGCCTCAATCAAAGACAAAGGCAAGAATATTGAAGTCAATTTCCTTGATGATGATGGTGATGATGGAATGGATTTGACCCACTTTGATGTTTATAATTTCTTGGCGATCCAGCCAGAAATATTTCCCACTAATTGGTGACGGGCATGTCAATTTCGATTAGTTCTTTATTTATTTTCTTATGTAATTCCTTTTCACACAGTAACCTTCAATGTTTCAAAGAGTATTTCATTTATTAATCTCTAAACCTTATTTTTATATATATCTTTGAAGAAACATGGATGCCTCTCCAAATTTTGATACCCCGAGTCAAAATCAATCGGAGATATTTGTCTCGCATAACTGCGGCAACTCATTCTATTCTCTAGCAAAAGAAGTATTTTTCCCAATTAACATTAGCCCCTTCTAATGTTACTACTATTTCCGGTCCTGTCAACCTAGTTGAGGGCTCCAGTAGAGCCACTATTATTCTACCAGGTGGCACTATTCTCCACCTTCAAGATCTTTTATTCCACCCAATCCAATGCAATTTACTTAGTTTTAAAGATATCCGCTGGAATGGATACCATCTAGAAACAATGAGCGATGAAACTACTGAATTTCTCCTCATTACTGCAACTCATGATGGCAAAAAATGTATTCTGGAAAAATTACGATCATTAGAATGTGGTTTATATCTCACCACCATTAATTAACACTGTTGAATCTAAGTACCTAACCCGGGTTCGCGAATCAACCCCATCGCTTCTCATGGCATGAACGACTTGGTCATCCAGCACCCTATGCTAGCGATATCCACCGCCATTTGTCATTCCTGACCACGGCCATATCCAAATATACCGACATAACCTGCCTTGCTTGTACTCAAGGAAAGTTTATCACTCGACCCTTCTTCCCTCAAAGCTCTGTTCCGACACTCCTCAATTTCTAGAACGTATTCAAGGAGACATTTGTGGACCTATCACCCCAACTAGTGGACCCATTTGTTACTTTATGGTTCTTGTTGATGCATCCACTTGTTGGTCTCATGTTTGCCTTCTTTCTACTAGGAACCTTACTTATGCTCGTTTACTTGCACAAATTATCAAACTCCGCGCACATTTTCCTGATCATCCTATTAAGACTATCCGTTTGGATAATGCTGGTGAATTTTCTTCTACAGCTTTTCATGACTATTGCATGTCCTCGGGGCATGTGAGGTTCAATATCCCAAGGCTCATACCATACTGCACGGCCTAGCTAAATCTTTGATTAAGCATTTGCAATGGATTGCTAGACCATTACTCTTAAGAACCAAATTACCTTTTATTCGCCGGGGGCATGCCTTACCGCATGCCGGTAATTTAATCCGCCTTCGCCCTATCGGGTGATCATGTTTTTTCTCCTTTACGATTGTTTCCGGTCCCAACCAAATATTTCATTTACGTGTCTTTGCTGTGCGCTTTATGTCCATATTCTCCAAAACAACGTTTCTAAAATGGGTCTTCACCTTAGACCGCATTTATGTAGGTTTTCTTCTACCGGGACATTCATTACCTTGAGCCTTTAACAGGAATCTTTATCGCTCGCTTTGCGCATTGTCATTTTGATGAATCCGTTTCCGCCATTAGGGAAGATAAGCCACCCTAATAAATGGCGGAAATTACTTGACTACAATTCATCATTGTTGCATCTTGATCCTCAGATTAAAATAAACAACTAGAAGTTCAAAGAATCATTCATTTACAGGATCTTGCAGATCAATTACCAAATGCTTTCACTGATCCGAATACAAAGATTAAAGCTTCATATTCTAGTCAGTAATGCACCGAAGACATATCAAGATCCCTATAGGGATTCGAAATGCTATATTTATGTATCGCCTAAACGACGCTTCAAAACGGAAGACCGATCGGATCTAAAGATTCTTTCCTAAGGAAAAGAAAATCTAATAAGTTGCTTACTCCTGTAGAGTACAATTTTGATGAAATTGCTCCTGAAGAGCCTATTACAATACAGTCAGCTCCTGTTGAGCCAAACACATTACAAGGGTTAAAGGAAACGACTACAAGAGTAGCAATAACTGACTAATTATCTCCTATAAATGAAGAGATCTCTATAAATTATATGAATAAGGAGAAATATGGGGCCGTAGACATACTCTTGTCAACAATGCTTTTTCTTTCCAAGTGGCTAAGGACATCATGCAAAATAACGATGATCGTGAACCACAAATCAGAATGAATGTCAAATCGGCATGATTGGGAAAAATGGAAAGAAGCACCAGCAGAATCGAATTGTTTAGCTAAAAGGAAGGTATTTCGGGACTAAAGAGTTCAACACCGTAATTGTTAAGCCTGTTGATATAGATGGGTCTTGTACAAAAAAGAAATGAAAAATAATAATCACACATATAAAGCTCGCTTTGTTGCACAAGGTTTTTCACAAAGACTCGGTAGTAATTTTAAGGAGACATATTCACCAAGAATGGATGCAATCACCTTAGATATTTAATACATTTAGCAGCTCGTAAGGACTATTAGAAATGCATTTGATGGATGTTGTCATAGCATATTTGTATGGATCCATAGATAGTGACATATACATGAAAATCCCTAAAGGATTTACATTGCCTGAAGTAAAATTTTCAAAACCAAGTGGTATGTATTCAATAAAGTTTCAATGATCCTTGTATGGACTCAAACAATCTGGTCGAATGTGGTACAATCGTTTGAGTACATACTTATTGAAATAAGGATATGTAAATAATTCAATTCGCCCATGTGTATTTATCGTTAAGTCATTTGACAATTATAGTAGTATATGTGGATGATTTGAATTAATAGGGACCCTTGAAGTATTCTAGAAAACTACTAATATTTAAAGAAGGAATTTAAGCATGAAAGATCTAGGTAAGACTAGATATTGCCTCGGCCTGCAGATCGAGTATTTTTCAAATGGCATTTTTGTCCATCAATCAACATACACTAAAAAAAGTCCTAAAGCTCTTTTACATGGACAATGCCTATCCCCTTAACTCCCCTATGGTTGTAAGATCCCTTGAAGTGGATAAAGACCCATTTCGTCCCAAAGAAGAGAATGAGAAATTCCGTCCGTAAGTACCATACTTAAGTGCACTGAGCACTAATGTATTCAGAAATTGTACAAGGCCGTACATAGCCTTTTAGTGAACTTGCTTGCAAGATATAGCCTAACGCCACTTTAGGCATTGAATGGAGTAAAACATTTGTTGAGATACTCTTTGGGACAAGTGAGAGTAGGCCTTTATTCCAAAGTACTAAAACCAGAGTTACTTGGTTATACCGATGCAGTGATACCTTTCAGATCTCGTACAAGGCTCGAATACAATCGTGATATGTATTTACTTGTGGTGATAATCATTGCCTCTTTGAAGATCTCATATAAATCCATGGTGGAAACTCCGGTTCATTCGCAGCTATTAGCAATTACATGAGGCAAGCAGGAGTGTATGTGGTTAAGATCCATGATTCAACATATTGCACTTTAGTGGTCTTTTCCTATTTAAATACAAGAAGACACAGAGGATATGCGCCATTGCACAACTCAAAGATACATCAAAGGAGATCAAATCCAAGCATATTTCTCCAAAGCCTTTCACAAGCATGAGCTTCCAATGGTGAGAGATTGATATACAACAAATCAAAGTTCAGTGATAATCCTGCTGATTATTCACCAAGGCATTACCTCACGCGACCTTCAAGAAATTTATACGCCAAATTGGAATGAGGAGGCTCAAAGATCTCCAAATTGAGATATTACAACATCAGGGGGAGTCTTGAATACTCAAGGTATACTGTACTCTTTTTCCTTCACTAGGTTTTTGTCCCATTGGGTTTTTCCTAGTAAGGTTTTAACGAGGCAGTTATACTTTCAAAGTACATGCTCTTTTCTTTCACTGTGTCATTCCACCTGGTTTTTCCTAGTAAGGTTTTATTGAGGCATGCCTTGGATGTTATGGTTTGGTCTGGCGGAAGGTTATAAATATTTTAATGAATAACCATCATTATAAAAGGTCCTTTGGTTTTCTCACTGTAACCTTTGGCCTTCTCATTACAAGCCTATAAATAGGCCTTATCAAGAGTGGAATAAAGATCATTCTAAGTTTTCTTCTCCATCTCCTTCTCCTTATTTTATTTCTATTACAACAAATTTTACTTTGTTGTTGAAAAAAAGTTCCATTAGCAAAAATTAAAATATTAAATGTATCCCAAATTCTAATAATTAGTATAGATTTTTTTTTTTTTGTAAAGAATGTTGTATCAAATATTTCCAAAGTTGATATATAATTAATATTATAATATTAGATTTCCTTATGTAATAAGGAAAATTATTAAAATATCTTGATAAATATTATTGTAGCTATCCAAAAGTTATAAGGTAATGGTGAAACTATAGGAGGTATATAGAGGGATGTGAAGAACAAGAAATGCTCCATGGATCAAATCCAATAATAATTGTATTTGGTTTGTCATTCATAATATTTTCTATAATATAGTTGAAAATTTATCTCATTTGTAGGTATAGACATAATTGATTGAAACATGTTAAAATCTCATGTACCTTTATGCAGATTTATTTAATTTTTGTGTTCTTCAATTAATATAGTTTGCATTAAATCTTCCACTCACTATCCAATTGTATCAAAGAAATGTGGCAAGGATATGAAAAATGTGATTAAGATTAAAAAAACTAGTTGGAAATAAAAATATGATTGCCTTAAATAAAATATGACTAGGTCATTTTTTTTTAAATATAGTTACATTTTTAGTATTCTCATTCTATGTCTCAAACCTTCGTTATATCTTTTGTACTCTCTTCATATTTTTTGAACATCTATCATATTTTTTCATATAGTTTCTACATTTTATATTTAATTTATACAGTTTTCACATTTTTTTTACCTTCATCACACTTTTTACATTTATATTGTTTGATACGTAATTGAAAGGAAAATAAAACAAATAACCCGTATAATATGATTATATGTTGTTATCTACATTGACGCTTTTAAAAATGATCATGTTTTATAAATATTCACGTTGATGTCAAAGTACTATATTTTATGAACATTAAAACTCCATTTCATATAATGAACTCTGTTTTTTAATTATCTACTATCATTTTAATTTTCCTACATTAATATACTATTACTAATTTCTCAAGCAACCGAAATTTCCTGCATATAAACGTTTCACTCTACGGTCCCATAAAATTAATATCTCTATCCACACGAATATTTGGATCAATCTACACTTTTAACTTGAATTCCTTTCACATAGTGTATATATATTTCCCGAAAAATTTCCTTCCTAAAAATCACAATTCAAAAAGTTGCAACTGTTTTTCTTTAAAAAAAATTGTTTAATTTCTGGATAGAACATAATTGAGTGAAAAGTTATCATTCAAGCATTAACCAGTATAAAATTGAATCAGTTAGTAGAAATAATTAATAGGCATATTAGATGAATTCTATTTTAAGTCATTTTAATTTTACTTCAAAAAAGAGAGATTACAGTTATTCAGGTTTCTCTAACTCAAAATCATATTCTTATAAAGGCGTGAACTATCATGTGATATTTTGTATTTTTACCATTATTTCTTTTTGTGGGTTGATTGAACTTGTGAGCTTGATTGATTCTTTGAATAGAGGGGCAGTTCCACAAGGTTTAGAAAAACCTTGATTATATGGATTAATCATATAAATACTGTCTTAATTTTTCAAAAATTTCTATCTTGATCTCTCAACTTTATTTGTGTGCCATCAAGTGTCTAAACTCTAAATTAAGTTCTTCCCAATCAATCAAGCTCGTTAGGATGATGAATCAACAAAAATTGGTTCTACATGACATTTTATGCACATTATATAAAATTGATGAAATAACTTAAAAAACATATAATTTGGATGAAAAGACAATATTATCTTTATTCATAGAGTTTTTACTATCTATTCATTACATCAAAAAAGGAAATTGATAAAATTAACTACCATGGAATTGAGATAAAAATAAATTAATTAATGATTTTAATATTTAATATTTTATTTTTAATTAGATTTTGTTTTCACATAACACTTAGAAAATAATATATATATATATATGTTTTTATCAATTTTATAATAGTTAATTTTATCAATTTCTTTCTCAAGATACCAAGTAGAGAATAAAACCCCTAATATGAAAAAGAAAATATTGTCATTTCACATCGTTAATGATTATTTAAATAATTTCATCATTTTATATGATGTGGAATGTCATGTATAACAATTTTTTGCTGATTGAACATTCTACTAAGCTGTGATTAATTGGGAAGCACTTGATTGAATGATAATTAACAATCCAGACACTTGAACAAATATAAAATTAAGACAATAAATAGAAAAATAAAATTCTAAGACATCGTTTATGTAACTAATCCATATTAAATTGTACTACCTAAAGAATAAAAAAAAATTGACGCCAAAGAAGAAAACCAAAAAAGTGGCGCGACAATTTGTTAACCGTGCCAATAGGTTTTTGTTTTTTTGTTTTACACTTTTCACTCTATCATTTACAGTGATATAGAGATCATGGTTTGACTTTGGCATAATTTTTGCCTGCAAAAATTAAGCACAGCAAACATTTAAATGAAATTATATCTAAATGAAATTATTCTCAATTGTATAGATTAAATTTTATTCTTAAAATAAAATTTCCTTAATATATCTAAATGAAATTATAGGACTGATTAAAGCAATTATTAAAGAAATAATTAACGAGTCAACCAAATAAATTTTTATTTTGAATGACTACATCTTTAGTAATTTAAATTTTTTCTGGAAAAAAGGCATGAATCATTAACCTAGCTAGCATGAGCTGTTTCATGTTTCTAGCATGATATTTTATTTTAATTTTTTTTCACTTCTTTTCGTAAGTTGATTGAACTTTGTAAATTTGTTGAACCACTTAACATCGGTTTCTTTATTGCTAATTAAGGTTTTTTTTCTAAAGCGAAAACAATTGATCATACGTGGAGGAAACCAAAAAATGGCATGAATATCAATGGGTCACATGAGCCACTCACTTCATGCCTTCCTCCTCACTTCATGCCTTGTTGGTGCGCATTTGTTTATTTATTTAAGTCATTGAACATATTGGTTATATTGCCTAGAATTCTGGTATAAGCAGTTGGTGTATTGCCTATATAAAGGCTGACTAAAAAAATTCAGCTGAGTACTTTCTCAGCTATTTGTCTTTAATTAGTACTTCAACTTTATACTAATTGTTCTATCACATTTTGCAAAATAATTCCGACCTCATTGTTAGCAATATATCAGTTTCGCAGTCAGTAACTTGCTGGTTCTGGGTTTCTCTTATTTATATATTGCTACTTCATGGAAACATAATAGTCGCCAATTTAAATATTTATATTTCCCAATACTTAATCGTTAATTTTATATTTATTTATTAGGAAAATTACAATTTAAATCCTAAACTTTGAGTACCTGGACAAAAAAAGTTTTTTTTTTAAATATATGTACTTTAATTTTTCTTATGGTGCTAGCCTTGGAAAAAAGCATTGCTTTACACTATGTTTGGGTGCCAAGAAATCTGAGAAAAAAAATACAATAAATAAAATCCGAACCTCAAGTCGATGTTGTCTGGTTACTATTTGAACAGAAGATTAAAAACGAAACTTGACCAAATATAAATAAAAACTCATCTACCCTAAATCCTAATTTTGACGCCCAAAATACGAATACAGAGGGAAACAAAACACTCACATACCATACTTGGGTGTGGTGGGAGAAAGCGAGAATTGAGAGAGGGGCAAAGGACGGGATATAAACGTTGGTTCTATCATGTTTTTTTTTGTGAACAGAAACCAAGATAGTGATGAGAGATGTGTTAAGTACACAGAAAAGTCCCCATGAAAGCCGGAGGGGCCGCTAACATCCACTATACCCACTCGCTTTGGCCTTTATCATCTCGTCATTGCGACTTTCCTAAACACGTATCAATGCTACCATACTTACAAATTCGGGTTTTACCACCACTAAAGAAGGTATTTTAGAAAAAGATTAGGGAGTTTGACCTAACCCAAAACAAGCCAAACAAGGAACAAATGAGGTAAGATGACTTATCTGATTGGATGGCTGAGGCGTGCAATAGAACTTAGGTTCGCCTTCCTTTGGTTTGTAACCCAGCACCGGAACCACTCTACCTCAAGGATTCAACAACCAGATCTTGCCTCGGGTGGAATCCCTTGCTAAGATATAGTACAACTCAAACAATGATGTTCCTCCAATGTGCTTGTACGAAACGCTTGAAACTGGTAGAGTGCTTGGGAGCACTTGAGAGAAAGATGAGTGCTTGGAAGAACTTGAGCAAGATAAGAGTGCTTAGAAGCACTTGAGTAAGAGAGAGAGGAGAGATCTTGAGAGAGAAATCTCAAGATGAAGTGTGTGAGAAATGAAGGGGGAGCTCCATCTACACTATAGGGATGAATGCTCAACAGATATAAATGATAGAGTAGCTCACAGTCAACATATGACTTGTTATTACCCATATGAACCCACTACATGGGATCTCCATTCCGGGCAAATACTACTATCACCTTTGACTTTTGTAATAGGCAAAAGCCCTATCCCCCTCGATGTTTGTTCCACTAGTTTTCTATTTAGTGGTTTACAAGAGGATTGACCAAATTCATCTCTGACCTCATAGAATCTAGGGATATAACCCCTGTCTCAAGAAAACGTCACACAATATTGTGCCTTAGGCGTATATGCCTATTTTTTCCATTAAATATTTTACTTTTAGCTTTAGCTATTGCAGGTTGGCTATCACAATGCATAAACATCATCATGCCTGTCTGGCCCATAAAGGATATCCAAATAAATAGATTTCTAAGCCACTCACCCTTTAGAATCCTCTTCTGTTCATAAACTCTGCCCTCCATAGTGGACTGAGTAATGCAAATTTGTTTGGATGATTTCCTAGAAACTGCACCTCCTCCAAGGGTAAAAACATACCCATTGGTTGATTTCATCTCATCCAAATCAGAGATCCGGTTGGCATCACTAAATCTTTCAAGGACATTTGGAAATCCGCTATAACATAAACAATAGTCACTGGTGCCTCCCAAGTACTTTAGTACTCTACGAATGGCAACCCAATGATCTTCATTAGGACTTTGGGTGTACCGATTCAATCTTCCACTTTACGTGAGGGCAATTTCGTGGTTCGGCACAATTCTATTAAGTACATTAGGCTACCAATTAATTAAGCGCATTTAGTTTAAACAATTATGTTCCCTGGCTTTTCTCCAACCGTGAGTCGATCATAAGGAGTTGGACATCGTTTACAATCGCTGCTCAAACTTTTAAAATCTTCCTAATATGTTAGTTTTGAGAAAGGTTAAAGTTTCCATTAAGTGTTCTAGTTATTTTGATTCCTAGAATCACCTCAACTTCTCCTAGATCTTTCATATCAAACTTCGATCATAAGAAACTCTTGGTTTTAATTACAACTTGTAGATTAGTCCAAAATATAAGCATATCGTCAATGTATAATCAAATGATGATGCAGGAGTTATTTTCAACTTTGTTATAAATTCATTTATCAACATTATTAATGGAAAATCCATTAGATATCAACACATGATCAAATTTGCTATGCCATTGTTTGGGAGCTTGTTTTAACCCATAAAATGATTTAACTAGCATACAAACTTTTTTCTCATCTCCTAGAACCATACACCCTTCAAGTTGATCCATATAAATTTCCTCTACCAATTCTCCATTCAAAAAGGCGGTCTTAACATCCATCTGGTGTATTAGTAGGTTATGAACTAATGCTAAAGCAATTATCACCCTAATTAAGGAAACTCAAGGTCACAGGAGTTAAAGGTATCAAAGCACCATGCCCTTCTCTGTTTAAAACCTTTAGCAACTAACGCGACTTATATCACCCATTTGATTTTAATTTCCTTTTAAAGATCCATTTACAACCTATAGTTTTAGCACCAAGAGGCAAGTCTACTATCTCCCAAGTATGGTTATGCATTATTGATTCAATTTCACTATTAATGGTCTCCTTCCATGAAGGTGCATTAGATGAAGTCATAGCTTCCTTATAAGATCCGGGGTCGTCATCAACTAAAAAAGTGTAAAAGTCATCACCAAGATTAGTTTGTTTCCTTTCCCTTTTATTTCTTCTCAATTCTAGTTCAGAAGGATCATTAGACTCAATTTTAAGATTTCTTTGAACTTGTTGAAAAATATTTTCAAAGAAGTCAGCATTCTTAGTCTCAATTATAGAGTTTACTTCCACTAGATTATTTTTTGATTTGATGATAGAAAAACTATATGTAGCACTATTCTCTGCATAACCAATAAATACTACATCAAAGGTTTTAGGACCTACTTTTCTTTTCTTTGGTTATGGAAGAAGTACTTTAAGCAAACACTTCACACTTTTAGGGTATCCAATGTTAGGCGATATCCTTTCCATAACCTAGGGAGTCTTACTAGTCTTCTTGTGGGTATTCCTATTTTGAATATGATAGGTGGAGAGAGGATAAGCTTCCTTTCCCCCTTACAAATTCAAGGATGCTTTTGAACTTACTAACATGACATTCATCATCTCTTTTAGGGTTCTATTTTTTCTTTTAGCTACTCCATTAGATTCAGGGGAATAAGGAGGAGTGGTTTCATGTATAATTCCATGTTCCTCACAAAAGGTATTGAAGGGATTGGACTCATATTCTCCACCCCTAATGGATCTAAGTCTCTTGATTTTCTTACTTAGATGATTCTCTACTTCATTTTTATACTTGATGAAAGCATCCATTGCTTCATCTTTGTTTCTTAAAAGATACACTCTTGTATATCTTGAGTAGTCAGCCCAAGTAAAGGTAATATAAACCTTTTAACAAATTCTAGCCGTTGTGTTTTTCAAGACTTCTAGGTCACTATAAATCAAACTTAATAGTTTTGACTTTCTTTCTATTGGTTTGCAAGATTTCTTTATGGTTTTACATTCTACACATACTTCACATTTTCTAAGGTTTTCTAAGGGCAATTTAGGAATTAAACTTAATTTAACCATTTTCTTAATATAAGAGAAGTTCACATGTATTAATCCACCATGCTAAACATCACACAAAACAACTATGTAAGCAGTGAAGATGCTTTATTATTCAAGATTTTTAAAACATTCAACATAAAGAGACCTTGGTTACAATAACCCTTCCCAACAAAAGCATCATTCTTTGTTAGCATTATTTTGTTTGACTCAAACATGATCTTAACTCTTGCTTTCCCAAGTAGAGACACTGAAACCAAGTTCCAACGAATATCTGACACATGGAGAACATCATTAAGGGCGAGAACTTTTCCAGAGGTTAGCTCAAGGAGAACTTTCCCTTAGCTGATCACAGGGGATGATCTCGAATCGCCCATGAACACTTGTTCCTCTCCTTCATTCACCTTGGTGTAGGAAGTGATGTACTTATGTGGCCACAGATGTGCCTAGTAGCCCCAGAGTCTACTATCCAGTCCTTCCTATTGGTGACCATGCTCATCTCAAAGGAGACTATTGCTGCAATCACCTCTGCTTCTGCTAGATTTGCCTTTGGTTTGACTTTCTCAAGTCTATTTCGGTTGCGACATTGACATGCATGGTGTCCAGGCTTGCCACAAACAAAGCAATTACCTTTCTTTTTAAAGGTAGGATTTTGGACCTTGTTTGATGAGTTGGGCTTAGTCCAAGGGTTTTGTCTCTTAGGCCTATTAAATTTGGGCCTTGGTTTCTCTTCTACCACATTTACCTTGGAGGATAACTCCTTGGGCTCTTTCAGCTTTGTCTCTAGTTTTATTTTGTTATTCAATCCTAATATGTGTTATAACATCTTCTAGGGACATTTGTTTCCTTTTGTGTTTCATGCTATTTTTGTAGTCTTTCCAAGACACAAAAGGTTTAGGTAATTTTATGTCTTCAGTGACTAGGTCATTGACCAACATGTGGTAGTCATGGATTTGAGATGATACATCTCTATCCTTAGTCGTTTGGAACTTTCTAAAATTTTCTATGGCATATTTTTGTGTTTTAGCATCTTCTAGGATGTATTTTTTAGTCAAAGCATCCTAAATTTCTTTTTCAACTTTATATTGACAATAGAAATCAAAGAGTTCATTTGTTACGCATTTCAAGAATGGCATGCCTAACTTGTTTGTCTTATTTCTTCCCATTTAGATAAATCTTAGAGTCACTCTTAGGTTTTGGTCCTGGCTGCCATTCACTAGGTTCACAACATCAATGGAATAAAACCCCTTTTTGCCATCTCTAAAGAATCGCCCATTAAAAAGCGTCAATTCGAAGTGTCGACGAAAAAGAATCAGTGGAGGTCTCCATCAATTCAAGGAATTGAATCTACTTTAAGATTTGTTGGTTCTACTATCTTTAAAGTGCAACGTAAACCAAGACAAGACATGTTAAGTACACCAAGAAAGTACCCAGGTAAGTGGAGGGGTCACAATGGTCCGATATACCCCACTTGCCTTAAGCTCTTATCACCTTGTTGACAAGACTTTCCTAGACATGTACTAACAAGTTACCACTTATAGCCTTGGGTTTTGATACCACTAAAGAAGGTCTTTTAGAAAAAGATTAGGGAGTTTGACCTAGCCTAAAATAGACCAAACAAGGAACGAATGATGTAAGATGACTTATCTGATTGGATGGTTGAGACGGCAATGAATTATTTGAAACCTTAAAGTAGATTTACCCCTCCCAATAGAAACCTCAAGCAAGAGGGAATCGACGCTCTACTCAGGATTCAACACCAGATCTTGCCTCGTGCACTCCTGTAAGATATAGTACAACTCGCTTGGAAGCACTTAAGAAAGAGCGACGAAGACTGAGAAGAGAAAGAAAGTGCTTAAGCACTTGAGCAAAAGAGAGAGGAGAGAGCTTGAGAGAGAGATCTCAAGATGAAGCGTGTGAGAAATGAAGGGGGAGGGACACCTTTATATATATGGTGGAGTCCCAATGAATCTCTCCACAAAAGGTGCAAAAAGCTCAAAAGAAAAGGTTATATTTCAATTTGACTTGGTTAACAAAACAAATTAAATTAAATTAAATTAAGTTAAATGACTTGGCCAAATTAACTTGGCCAAGTCAATTTGAAATATCACAATATATTGCTTCACGTTATTCTCACTTAACTCTCCAACAATGAAGAGGGTGGTAGCGACAAGGGTGAGAGTGAGCACCACAATGCTGAAAAGAGGTTTCATTGTGAAGGCAATCATTTGACCATGGGGATTGGATAAATAGATTGATTTGATTCCCGACGAATGGATTTATGCAATCAGGGGAGGGTATGTCCGAGGAAGACGAGAATTTGAGTTAGGGTTTGTATGAGTATGAAGTTTCATGTCAATGGACTTCTAACACTGGTATTAATATAATACTTTGCTAGACTTCAAAGAAGGAACAAAATATCGGTAATTACGCGATATATCGGGTACTTGATTTTACTTGATATATCGGAAATATCGTAAATATTGGTGGATATTTTGAAAAAATATCTATGAAGCTTAAAATTAATAAAATACTTTGAAATTCATGGATATACTTTGTTGAACTATAAAAAAGTTATAAATAAGCAAATATACACTTATTGAAAATAATATTCATTATAATTTATCGAGAAATTATATTATAATAGTAATTTAAAACCAAAATGAAGATTGATGTAGCTTTATTGTATTATTTGATGAAGGGATCTCATTTTGATGAAGATGATATTCATAATAAGATCTTTAAAATATTGAGATAAATGATAAAGAAAATAATTTGAGAGTTAAATGGAGCTTGGATGTGTATGGATGAGTTTGTAAAGAGATTGTATGATTTTATGGGTATTTATAGACTTTTTTGGAGTCAAAATAGTCATTACCGATATTTACCGATATTTACCGATATTTTACCTATATTTACCGATATTTATCGATATTTTACCGATATTTTTTCAGAAATTCCAACACGAGCTGCGTGTCTACGCTGCCGCGATTTGGTAGAAAAATCGGTATTTTCCGATTTTTTGGCGAAAAATCGACGATTTTACTGATTTTCCCTAATTTTTCCTCTGATTGATTTTTCCTCTGCTTTTTCTTTTCGGTGCCGGCCGAAAACCGATTTTTCGACGATATATCGGCCGAAAAAACCGATTTTTTTGTCCCCTGATCTCACGACGCGTGAGAGCTCGCTTAATTCTATTTTTTAATAAAAAGATTTGTTTATTTATTTATTTTAAACATGAAATATTCCTTATATGAATAAATTAAATATTCAAAATAAGTTTCAAATATATAAAAATAATTTATGAATTTCAATTTTTTATTTTTAGATTTTCTTCTTCCAATACTTTTGTAAAACTTTCACAGATGGAATTATTTTGATTGCTTTTGAATGTTGTCATTTTTACGATGAAAGATTATGATCTAACTAGCCAATACAATGATTTATTATAAAACGTAAAATAAATAAATAAACGAATGTAATAAATAATTAGAAAGAATTTTCTGAATTATTACGGAAGTCTTGCATTAGTTTCTCATTGTCATCCTAATTGGTGGGTAAATAGAAATAACTATAAATTTGGACAAACATCTATTTTTATTTAATTTTTTTTGAAAGTTTCAATATTTGATAAGTATTAGCCTTGATGCAAAACTATAATATTTTATGAACATTAAAACTTTTTTGGATCGACTGGAGGGGGCTACCCGTACAACAAAAACTTTCATTTCATATCATGAACACCCGAATATGTTTTTTAATTGTCTATATTATACTTATATTATTTTCTGATCATCAACCCGATTAATTTATTGCCAACTTTCATGTACATTTCTATTTATTATCATTATTATGGAAATTTCCATGCAGTGGCGGACCCAGAATCTGAACCCAAAGGAGAAATACTAATAATTGAGATTTAAGCTTAGGAGGGCCATACAATAACAAATTTTGTTTGGTAGCCTAATGGTTTGAAATATTACATTTTGAGGGTGCAAAGCAAAGGTTGGGGTTCGATTCTGGCTTGCTAAAAAATGCCCCATGAGCACTAGCTAAATCCGCCAGTGTTTCCATGCATATCAATTTTGACTCTAAGATTCCCTAAAATCGATATCTCTATCCACACCAACATGTGAATTAATCTACACTTTTAATTGGATTTCTAAAGTTCTCTCCAAATTTTCCCTCCCAAAAATCCTAATTCAAAAAGTTGAATTATTTCGTGGAGATAATTCTTTAATGTCCGGACATAATATAATTGAATTAAAAGTAATTGTTTAGCAATTAACAGCTATTCTATAGCAATTATTAAAAAAATTAATATGTAAGCTAGATGAATTCAATTTAAGTGGTTACATTTTCAAATGGTTTAATACTATCCTGAAAAACGTGAGCTTATTGTTTTTCTTGAATCGATCGTGAGGTTATAGTTTATTCATGTTATTTTAACCCAGAATCATATTCTTGAGAAGTATGAACCACTAAGTCACTAACTTAACGTGATTCCATTTTACATTTTTTGTGTGACATTTTTATATTTTTACCGTTGTAGCTTTTTGTACGTCTTGATTGATTTTTTCAAGAGAAGCCAAACAGGTTTATAAGAAAAGAAAATTTTTTATGCAAATTCAGACAATGGAGGAAACCAAGGGTGCATCATCATATGCATCTCACCATTGCCACATCACAGTTGACACCTCTCATATTGCTTGATTTGATTCATCTTTGCCGGCGTGGATAGAATATGAGAGAAATAATCTATTGTACTAAAGTTTGAACAACAGCTTCTGGCGACTGGATCCTACACTGCCCTATTCATAGAATAATACTCCCAACCTGCATTCAATTTTTCTCATTGAAAAAACTGATATAAAGAGAAAATTTTGAATGTCGATCCCTTGAAAAAAATGTAAAACTTTATGAATTTATTTTATATATATTTATTTTAATGAAAAGTATTTTCAAAGACTATAAAAAAAAATGGAAATAAAAAGTAATTGAGCAAATTTTTTAAACTACACCGGAAAAATATTCATATGAGATTTATTAAGAATTATTTTTTACCCTAAACTTTGAAAATAATTTAAAATTATAAAAATATTTATTTTATACTTTGTTAAAAGAAGGAGGGAAAAGTAGTACAACATAATGACATAGAAAGTGTAAAAAACAAGAAGAAAAAAAGAAAGAGGGAAGAAAGAACCGAGGGAAACAAATATTGGTGCGGTGGTGATACACATGGTAGACAGTTTGACACATTAAAGGTATAAATAAAATGGAAAATTGCATAATAATGAAAATTTGTGAAGTACACCTTAAAGACACATGGTAGACAGTATGACAGATTAAAGGTATAAATAAAATGGAAAATTGCATAATAATGGAAATTTGTGAAGTACACCTTAAAGAGATGATAATAAGGATATAACTAAATAAGCTTGGATATGAAGGGTTTTTTTTTTTGAGTGAGCTTGGATACAAAGTTTTGAAAATGTATACCTTGGAATTGGGAGAACTAGCAAGTGAAATTGGAAAAGTATAGAGGCAAATTTTAAAATTGTGGGAGCAGAATTACTAAATTTTGGATACAAAGTTTTGAGGATGCCTCTGATTCTCGTCCAGAGCAAAATTGGTAAATTAGGAAGTGAACTACTATGGCAGTCAAATAACTTTCTTTTATTAATTAATAGAAGAATCCAAGTTTATTTAATACAAAGAATGTTTGATTAGATGGATATAGTATATGATAGGATTTTGATTGGATTGATATAGTATAGGTCCTATGGGATATGATAAGAGAGAAGATTATCTTATCTCATGTTTGGTTGGTGATGAGATAAGATAATTTATCCCACCACTTATCTTATCCAATGTTGAGCCAAACATGGGATCTGAATTATATGGTAAGCAATAAAGTATAGCACCCTCCTATATTATCCCTTCTATCCAAATTGGAGTATGTTTATCTTATGTCAAATATGTGAGATGTGTCTCATATCTAGTTTATATGGTAGAACGTTAAACCTTTGAATAGGTAGGACATAGAAAGGGGTATGGTCTCATGTTCGAGTCCTAGTGAGAATAGTTTACTAAAATATAAGTAAAGTGTGTAGCTTAAAAAAAAAGAAGTGAGTTGTGTTGATGTATTTATTTTAACTATTTTCAATTTTTCATATACTTATTTTGTAAAATAGTTTTTTACAATATATAAAATATATGATTAAAATAAACAAAAAATATTTATAAAATAGATGTCAAAAAAATATTTATAAAATAATATTAATATATATAATTACAAAATTTTTTATTTATGAATTTTAAATATTTTAATCATAAATATAATTTTTTTAAAGGATCATAAATATAGTTAAGTATAAGAAAAATTTTATTTTTTGATATAAAAAAATTAGAATATGATATACTTTTTATTCTAAACATTAAAAATAATATCTATTTGATATTATTATTTTTATTCATTTTAAAAATTAAATATAAATATGATAAAACATAATATCTCATGCATATCTTACCTTAGGATATTATATTTTATTGGAAAACATTTCCTAAGATATGTATTTTCTACCCAATGAGATTTTGTAGGAATATTTGATATACAATATAAAAAGTTTTATTTATAAAGTTAAAATATTTTAATCATGAATATTGTTAAAAAAAAGATAAATTTCAGTTTTTTAAATAGAAAATATTGGATTGTAATATAATTTTTGTTTTACACATGAAAAATATTATATACTTCCTGTTATTTTTTGTCCATTAATTTTTTAAACTATTTATAATTTTGTCTTTCTGAATGGAATTGGAGAACTGCATGGGGAGTGGACTTGGAAAACTAGGGGTAGTGAATTTCGTAAGAATGGGAGAGAATCATTAAGATTAGGAAAATTCGTAAAGTTCTAATAATCTATTTGTATTCTGAAATTTGTACCTTCTTATTTGTGATGATGAGTGGAAATATCTGATATTATTTAACTACATATTATTATTAAAATCCATCATCATAAGGTGGTGAAAGTACAAAGAAATGAGATCAAGATCCAATCAAATGAAACTATATTATAAATTTAAATCTCTGAGACTATGTATAAATTTGTTCTTGAAAGCATAATTGGAAAAATATGTAATGAAACTAAAACAACAGGGAGTGGAATAGTAAAAATATGAGAAATTGATAAATTAATGTAAAGTGCCAATCATCTATTTATCTTCCAAAGATCACGTAATAATCCAAAATTATTTAATTTTACTTCTGGTTGTTGAAAAAAAAAATATTCATCCCCAAATATTAAAATATACTCCAAATTCTAACAATTAGCATGGATTATTTTTTGTAAAGAATATTGCATCAAATATTTCATAAGTTGATATATTATTATAATATTATATTTTCTTATAGAATAAGGAAATTATTAAAAATACCTTGATAAGTATTGTACGTCATGGAAAAAGTTATGAGGTAAAAATGAAATTGTATAGACTAGACAAGGTACGTAGAGATGCAGGAAGAACAAGTAATACTTAATGGATCAAGGAAGGTCAGTGATTCAAGGTGTAGATACAAGGATTGGAGAAATAAGACATGTTTTAGAAACCCAATAATAATTGTATTTAGTTTTGTCATTCCTAATATTTTCTATGATATAGTGGATTTTTTTTTTTCTCATTTATGGATGTAGGCATAGTTGATTGAAAAAGGTTAAAATTTCATATACCACTACAGGGAAGAAAGCATGTAGCCATGGTCGGTGGCCCCGACTAAAAGTAATATATAATGCAGCGATAAACTATAGCCGTGGATGAAGGGAACCATGGCATGGCATGGTTACAAGTGGTGTGACTAAATCCTATAGATGTAGGCAAGCTAACTCTAGTAAAATTGCATATGAGGAGAACCTAACAAACCTTACTAAGACTCTTCCCAAACTTGTGTTTTAGAAGCATGTAAATTGTATGAGCCTTAGGGTTGTCCCAGGCTTACTTTAGAGTAATTGGGAGTTGGTTACATTTATGCACTAGGAGCAAGACTACATGTAATTTCATTTTCTAATTTTAATGGTATGAATTTCTTAAATTCTTATACACATTGTTTCACGTATAATGTCCAGGACGCCCCATTTCCCGGGGGTCCGTTGACTACCCATCAACCCGGGAATATTATGGATGCTCGTTACCCGACGCTATTTAAATCGCAGTCTCCTTGTACTGAGAGTTTCACCCAACACAAAGACTGCATATACCGTCCCAAATAGTCCACATAATCCCAACATGAGTAAAACGGTCTCGGGGCCCATAATACAATACTCTGTCACAATATACCCAAACTATATCCAATAGTTTCAAGAGTTACAAACTATTTTATACAACATATATTAAAATGAAAAGTATCTAATACATGTATACAATGTGACACCAAAGCCACATTCCAGCTTTCTTTCTAAAATACCTCAAGGATCGAATCCGTCGCACGCCCCCGTGACTGTAAAAAGGGGGTCCCACGATCAAGTGAGCTAAAGCTCAGGAGAATCGCCCCAAGTGGGCTACTCACCACCTAAGTGCAAGCAATGTTCCAGCAAACACACATTCAAGCAAATGCATGATCCTACTTTAAATGTCTACATGACTAACTCGTGATCCCGAGTCCACCGACTCTCTCACACTCGCCTAAGCCTTGTATGAGAATTATTGTTTTATTAGTGGACAACCCTTCGATGTATATATATATCAATTGGGCCGCTCCGACGATTGATATATTATCTGCTTGTAGACCATCCTCCGATGTGAATATCAATTGGGTCGTCCGACGATTGATATTTTAAATTTGGACTACCCTTCGATAATTAATGTTTTAGACAACCAACCGTTTTCTAGACTCATATCATGCACTCACTCCTATAACTTAGGGTGTTCCAAAGGTATACTGAATTTACGTACGCCGCCCATTACAGCCTAATCACGCAAATATGTAAACCTCGCATATTCACATAATATCAATCACACAATCATGTCATGTAATTTTCTATTTCAAACATATAAAATTAGCTCACTACTAATAATCACGAGCAATTTAATTTAAATCACTTCTATTAAACACATATTTTCACAAAATATAATTTTAAGATGTTTCAGAATAGTGAAACCCTCGCTACTATTCCCCGAAAATCACAACTCAACGGTTCACTTAGTGAACCTCGTTAATCCACGGCCATTCCCCGCCCAATGCATACCGCAAACATTTAATGCACAAATTGATATTAGTCCCACCCAAACAGTCTGCACTCCATACACTCCGCTGCTCCAATTTTTGTTTAAAAATTTATATCAATTCGGTCTCAAGGTTTAGGACCGATCAGACGGCCCCTCACAGCCTCATTCTACTCAAGCATCGACAAAACACTTAAAATATGAATAAAACTCAAGTAGGGAGAAACCCCTTACCTCTCGAGCTCAAGAAACTCCCTTAAATCCGGCATCACGCCGAAAAGCCCTCCATGTAGAGCAAGCCTCTTACCGAAAGTCGCCGACCTGGTCGGATTTGTCGCAAATCTAGAGAGAAGTCGAGACCTTCTAAAAAACCACCATTTACGGCCACGTGATCTCCACCTCCCATTTCACGCTTTTGCTCTTTATTATTCGAGAAGACGAGTCATGTTCACTAATTTGTCATTTAGTGACTTAAACCAAAATGACCTTTAAGGTCCCTCTTTTACTAATCGATATTCTATGACTACTCGGGTCGTCCATTTCCCATCATTTCTACTCTCATACCAATTTATGGTACATGAGTACATGCTATATGTGCCTTTTATCGCATCGAAAATCGATTTACGGCACCCGAACCGCGATGCCTCGAAAAACGTGTCAACTCCGACTATCTCAGAATTTTACGAAATTTTACTTGCTAGCTAGATTTCGCGAGACGATTCCAACGGTGCAATCCGTTTCATCATCCAAGATCTAGAGAATTAATTGATTTTTAACCGAAATTACAATTTTGTAATCGAAATTAAAGATTAGCTCTTATTCCGTAAATTCAATTTCTGCCCATGACACTATGCAAAAGATATGATCATATGGATACGTCCTTAGAAAACATGGTCATAGGTTCTCATAATTAATGAATTGTCTCATAGTTGATAAATAAAATTGGGCACTTCATTTAGACTGAAATATTTAATGAAATAATATGTCTTGGTTATTGTAGAATATTAGAGTGAGTTATGTTGTACTCACTTTGAAAGGGTCAAAAGAGAATTAAAGGAAATGTTCTGTAAAGAGAAATTAAATCTCAAGCAATATTATTTATGTTATTTTTCTTAATCTCGAGTATATCATAAATAGGTAGTTAGGTGATTATCATTATTTGAGTTATCAATAAGTGAGGTCTCTTTCTGAAGATCAATACCTTGATGATTTGAGAATAATGATCATTTGACTATTAGAGTTTATGAGATATATAAAAATTGAATTTGTATGAAATATCCTCTTAATATGTTTCATTACTTGGATATTGAAAGACGCTAGCTAGTACATTGGATCTATTAAAGAAACTAATAAGTTAAGAGAATAAATAATTAATTGACTGATAGAAATCTTTGTCAATTAATTACTGATATTTTACAAAGGAAAAATACATTTAATATGTACATTATTAATCTTGAAGTTCACATTTAGGCTTTTAGTGGATAACACCGGATAAGATCACGGTCCCAGACTTGCTTCTGAATAAGCGGTAGATTGTTGGATTTATGCTGTAGAAACAATATGAATTATTGATCAAAAGCCAAAATTAATAACGGGCCTCTAAACCATGAATTGGTTGCTTGTCACATAAGTAACCCTATAAGGTTAGGATTTGGGGTTTACGAACTTCACATATTCTTGATATGGCCTTTACACACATGTGCGGGTGTTCTTTTCTCTGGTCTCCAGAAAATTGGCGCCCCCACATGTAGATCTGTCGCTACTAGAATAGCTTGGAAGGTCTCGCATCAAGAAGTTAGTAGACCCAAGGATAATGACTTTAATTTATTACACATCTTATTCAATCATCATCTAGGTTTCCATTGTAGATTGATCCCTTCATCTGAACCAAGTATACATGTCTTATCAGCAGTTTTATTTGTTTGATAACCAAAATGCCCTACAGCATCAGGGATAGTCCTTTGTTGTAGATTTTGGAGTGGTTAGTGATAATCTTTTTTGTTGTTTGCTTTGTTTGTTTGGGGTGCTAGCTGGTGCTATTGGTTGTGCATGTTGTATACTTCCTTCTGTATAGTTGGGTGCGCGTTTTCTGTTTGCTTTCTTTTCCTTAATATATTTGCTTTACTAAAAAAAAAACTCATCTGAATCTTTATGAGAGCATATAACCTTGAATTTGGTAGCAAATCATACCCTACACACCCCAACCACGCAGTCCAAACAATCGTGGAGTAATATTGCATCTATAAATTTAAATTTTTCATACTGTTTTGGTTGGCCAATAAAAAAAAAAAGGTTCATACACTTAAATGTCGTCAAACAGGCCAATGAAGAAATGCTCAACAATATATATACATATACACCAGAAAATTAGAGCATGAAAATGAAACTGATTACCTGTAATTGGAGCTTGTCATCGGAGTTAGATTACAAGGGAGTGCTCAGTATCTGTGGTAATAACAAAGCTATCAACAAGAAAAAAAAAAAAGGAAAGGATCTTTTATTTCTAATCATCCATTTATAGGAACTTTACAATTAATACAAGCATATCATTTGTACTAGTATTCAATTAATACTTTCTATCTTTTCCAATCCATTTGTCTATAAACAATCAAATATTCCAGCCCTTCTTACCTTGGGAAGGAAAAACATCCTTTCATTTTAAGTGAAAACTCAAAAAAGTCCCATAGTTCATATATTTGAAATAAAATATTTTTAGTTCATGATATTGTTATAAATCGTGGAAGCTTTGATGCATGAGAATATGAATTCAAGAACATAAAGATAAAGAAATCAAAGTAAAGATGCACGAGGGTTTTAATGTGGTTCGGTCAATTATGTCTACATCCACATATGAGAGAAAATATTTCTACTATTCTTAAAAACACAGAGAATAAGATTGGAGTATCAAAGAAATGCGACGACTAAGAAAAATCACAAAATCATAAAACCCTACGATGCACACAATATCTAGAAAATACTTCATAAAAACTCTCAATCCCTAAAAGCCTTACATATGTGGATACACCAAATCTTTCTCATAACTTTTCCTTCTGTGACCTAAAATATTTAGGGATATTCCTAAAAGATTTTCTTATTCTATAAGGAAACCTAATATTACAATAATATAACAACTAGGAATTATCCTATAAAATATTCTTTACAAAAAGGAATTAATACTAAATAGGAATTTGATCAAACATATTCTAACAATCTCCACCTTAGATCAAATTCCATCACATCATGATAAGAGAGCAACTAACTCCATCTTGAAATGAAATTATTTTTATCTTGATCTCGTGTGCTTTGAAATCTTTCGTTCTTCCAGATATCTTTAACCCTGAAGCTATGATACCATTTGTTATATGCAGAAGCTTTGATGCATGAGAATGTGAATTCAAGAACACAAAGTTAAAGATGTGATGCCCCAAAACCGGGGTGTCCGTTGACAACCCGTCAACCCCATGGAATACTGCGGGATGGGCCGCAACCCACACCACTCACCGAAAAATCGGGCGCAGTCTCCTTTGTACCCGGGAGCGCCTACCCAAATACAGCACCTATCCCAAACAGTTCACAATGACCACACAGGGTCCACATGTGAGTAAAATAATGGCCCCTTGGGCCCATGCATTAATACTCATAAAATACATTTCGCAACCAAATATATTACATGGTTCAAGAGTTATTTTACATTACTCTTAATAAAAATACATATTAAAATTTACAATTCTAATACATATTATAACAAAAAATCAAAGCCACAACCCGACTTTCTTCAAAATCGGCCTCTAAAATGAGCCGTCTTCTCGAACGCTCCCATCTCAACAGATTCCCACAGGCGAAAGGTGTCAAGAGATAATTTCCTACATGGGTTACTCTCCCACCTATGCACATGTATATAAAAACAATCACATTCAAGCAATTTCATGAACCTACTCGAATGTCTACATGACCAACCCATATCTCGAGTCCTCACCGACTCCCTCACATATGCCTAAGCCGAATGCGAGTAAAATCACAGTTTTCAAACCAAAACTTGTTGTTCTCGAAAACACACTACCGAAGCCTCAAAAATTATCGGACTACCCTCCGAGGCGAATGTGTTGGAGAACCTTCCTAAACAATTCATGGGCTCCTCCGACGTGTAATTGTTGGACCATCTCCTAACACAATTCTCCGGAAAATCATCCATTGAAATTCCTTTCGCAACCATGTTCATTTTTCTTTTCTTTCATGTCATGCACTCACACCTAATATTCTAGGCTGCCCCAATGCATATGGAATGCATGATGCCAATCCCAAAACATTTATGCTAATATATTCACATGCATATATATTAACATAATTAATCCAAACAAATCATGTTATTAAATTCACATCAATAACACCAAAATTAGCTCACATGGCTAATTAAGAACACAAGCAATTCATTTCTCCTTTGAATCACTCAACATCACAAAATATTCGGCGTTAATATTCACACGAACAAGAAAACCCTCGGGTTAACGCTCACGACCACATAAAATAGGAATTTTCTCCACTCCTGGGCTCAAAGCTTCGAGACCGAAGTTACTGGCCAAAACAAGTCTCGTAACGCTCCTAACCATTTCACTATTCTTAAACAAGGATTAACACAAGTATGAAAAGATTCCTACCTCACGGAGTTTGTTGAAACTCCAAGAAACCGGTACCTACGCATTGCCTCGGGCCACAGAACGACTTTCCCCTTCAAGCCTCCTCGAAGAAATTCACTATTTGATTAGTTTGAATCTAGAGCAGGCGAGTGCCCTTCTAAAACACCAAAAAACAAACGACGTATCAATTTTCCAGCTTCTGCCCGTTTTTGGCTTCAATTTGGGGAAGATGACACTATGCAATCTTTTGTCTTATTCATTAAAAATTTCCAAAATTCCCATCTTGTCCCTCTTTGTCACTATTTGACACATGGCACGATCTCGGCCGTCCATTTTCATCATCTCTACCATGCAACATGTGTCACATGAGTACATGTTACTGCGCTGACCCATTACATCACATTTAGCCGCTTTCCTCAAGACCCGACCAAGGCTTCGAAAAACACGAAATTCGACGTCTTCATAATTTGACGTAAATTGACGCAGAAGCACTTCGCGACGATTCCAATGGTGAAATCAAGCTCACATTTGAGATTTAGAAAAATTTTGGATTTTTACTGAAATTACGATTTTGCCCTTTTTCAGAAAATTGAAATTTTCTCGGGTTTTACAAAAGAAGTCAACGTAAAGATGCATGGAGGTTTTAGCGTGTTTTGGCCAATTATGTCTATATTCATGGATGAGAGAATATTTCCACTATTCTTAAAAACATAGAGAACAAGATTGGAGTATCAAAGTATTGCAATAACTAGAAAAAATCACAAAATCACAAAACCCTAGGATGCCCATAATATCGAGAAAATATCTCACAAAAACTTCAAATTCCTAAAACCCTTACATTTGTGCACATGCCGAATCTCTCTCTTAATTTTTTCCTCGTGACCCATAATATTTATAAGGATATTCCTAAAAGCTTTTCTTATTCTATAAGGAAACTTAATATTACAATAATATACCAACGAGGAATTATCCTATAAAATATTCTTTACAAAAAAGAATGAATAATAAATAGGAATTTGAGACATATTCTAACAAAAACGAAATCACAATGTTTATCAGGTCACGCTTCTCACCCTTAATCTCATTAAGCATAATTCCATATGAACAAGCATTTTAAACACCCCATTAATTCCTCCATGTTAATCAGATAAATAGCAAAATCATCATGTACATAATGGTATGATAACCAAATTATGATGTGAACGCTTCCCATTTATACATTCCATGAGAATTAATAATGAAAACGAAAATATCAAACCAAAAGAAAATAAGTATATCTGTGCTTTTAAGCATTATAGCTGACTAATCCAAAGTTCATAAATAAATGGTTAATAAAGGACCAGCAATACTAGTTTGGTACCTAAAACACAGATTAGAGTATTCTCCAAGACATGATAGCTTTGATGAATCGATGAAAGCAGACAAAACTAATGGCTCAAACTAGATCATTCAGTCAACCAAGTATATCCATAGCCCTCTCCTCTTTCCTCATCAGGAAGGAAGGCTCTTCACTTCTTAATATTCCATAGGCCTTCTCACAAGAGGTACCCCGCTCCATCTTACTTGCAAGTACATCTATCTGCTCTGAAAACCCTAAGCCTATGACTTGATTTCTCAATACCTCAATAGTACAAGAATACAGTGGTATCCCATGAGATAAGGTGAACAAATGTCCTCAAGTTTTGCATGTAATAGTCAAGGGTACCTTGGGATGGAAAAAAAGTTTAAAAGCAAAGTGAGATATACACACAAAACTCGAGGACATTTGTACACCTTATCCCAGTATCCCATCATCAATCATAATCTCAAAGTATCTACACACGTCCTCTAGTTTACCCTTTTTCTTACAAAAACCATGAACCATAACAACATATGTTGAGGCTGTAGGATAAAATCCCCTCTCCTCTATACTATGAATGAGACTTAATTATTATTAAGAGAGTTGAGGTATATATATATACCTAAAAGGACAAACTAGTAAAAGCATAAACCCAATAAAAGGAAACACTAAAATACTCTAATACTTCCCCTCAAAATGGTGTGCCAGAAATAACACCAATCTTGTTACAAAAGTAAAAAAGGCGAGGTCGAGACAAAGATTTGGTAAGTGTATGAACAAGCTAGTCACTAGCGGAAACATGAACAACACGCAGCTCGAACAACTGAACCAGGTCACGAACAAAGAGATAATCAATTGCCAAGTGTTTCATGAGAGAATGAAAAACAGGATTAACGGAGAGATAAGTGGCACCAAGATTATTTGAGAACAAGGTGGGCGTCAATCACAATGGGGCAAGAAGTTCCGACAACAACAATTCATCCATTGAAGTTTGGTAGAAGTAGCCGCAATTGCACGATACTCAGCCTCAATGGAAGAATGAACAATCGTGCTTTGCTTTGTAGAACTCCAGGAAATCGGATTAGCACAAAGGAAAATAAGAAAAACCCCTGTGGAGGTACGATCATCTGTGTTACCAGCCCAGTTAGCATAAAAAAAACCATGCAATGTCAAAGGAGTGTATACAAGAAGCCGGATACCAAGGGATCTTGTGCCATTAAGATAACCAAGTAAACATTTGATTGCTCCCCAATGGTGTTCGGATGGCACGTGCATAAATTGGGAGAGTTTATTCACGGCAAAGGAAATATCTGGCCGAGTCATTCGGAGATGTTGGAGGCCACCAACCACCTAATGGTACACAGTGGCATTGATTGATGCAACACCATCTTTAGCAGTTAAAGAAGTACCGACGGAAAACGGTGTAGAGCAGGAAGATCAATAACATACTTTTGTTAAGATAGGAGAAGACTCGTTGGAGTGGCCAAAACCTCAACTCCACAGAAGAAATATAGCACTCCAAGATCCTTTGTGGAGAACTTAGAGTTAAGTTGTTGAATAATAGTGTCGACAAAGGAGGGGTCACTAACTATAATAATCAAATCATCAACATAAACTAGGAAATAGAGGAGTGCATTACCACGGGAGTAAACAAAGAGGGACGATTCAGCACGAGAAGTGACAAAGCCGAGAGAGAGTAAAAAGGTGCGGAGTTACTGGTACCAAGCTTGTGGAGATTGTTTGAGGCCATAAGTAGCCTTGTGTAACCGAAAAACATGATGCAGATAATTGACGTTGCGCATGCCCTGCACGCGGCTACGCCATATAGACCTCATCCGAGAGATGCCCATTGAGAAGGGCATTATTTTAGCCAAGTCGCGGTCTACTGGCATCACAGGCGTACACACAACAGCAGATGATGATTTGACCACTTTGATCTAAAGTCCCGTGGAAAGTCAACGCCTGAATGTTAAAGCGAAAGCCTTAGCACAAGGCGCTCTTATACCGTGTAATATAGCTGTTGGGGATTTTTCTTGAAGTGAAACACCCATTTGTTGCCCACTATATTTTACCTTAGTCTTGGGGGAACCAAAGCCCAAGTACCATTCCGGATGAGAGCATCATATTCTTCCTACATCGCCCGAACCCACTTGGGATCTTAGAGAGCTTGGGCGATAGTGCAAGATTCAGAGATAGTTGGAATGATGGTGGTGAGGCCATATTTCGGGTTAGGTTTGAGGATGGCATTTTTAGAGTGGGTTTGCATGGGATGATAGTTTAGTGGGGGAGAGGGAATGGGTAAGGGATCTAGAGGATGACGGGGTGAGGGTAGGGAGGGTGTTGGACCCAACAAGCCAATAGAAGGAGATGACTACTGGAATGGTGGTAGCGGAGCTAAGAATGCAGGTTGGCGAGAGGACGGGTGGGGGGATGGGGATGAGCTCAGCAGATCGGGTGGGTGAGATGTAGTTTGCCGGGATGATGAGTAGGGTGATGGGGATGGGCTAGGTATATTGGGTGCGGTCGGTAGTACGGGTGGGGGAGATGAGATCGGAAGATCTGGTGGGTGAGATGTAGTTCGGCGGGAGGATAGGTGGGCTGATAAGGTCGCGGTGCTGGAAAGTCGCTCTAGGTGAATGATGAAGCAGGCATTGCAGAGTCTGTGTTTGTCACCAATGTGGTGGAGGTCATGGGAGATGTAAACGGGAAAACGTTTTCCACAAACTTGACATGACGGGACAAAAAGGTTTTCTTGAGGATAGGGTCAAAACAGAGAAAGACTCTTTGAGTGAGGGAGTAACCGAGAAAGACACAAGGATTGGATTTGGGATCGAGTTTGTGGGAAGAATAGGGATGCAACCAAGGAAAGCATAAACAACCGAAGACACAGAGTTTGGATGGGTTAGGAGCTTTGAGGAACAACTTTTCAAAAGAGAAACCAAGGGAAAGACTAACCTTAGGCATTCTATTTATTAAATAGACAGTCATAGCAAAGGCATACGACTGGAAGGTGAGGGGGATGGATGCCTGATGAAGGAGTGTGAGACCTGTTTTGACAATATGACGATGTTGACATTCAGAATACCCATTATATTCAAGAGTGTGGGGAGGTGTAGTAAGATGGGTTATACCATGGGTTGCGAGAAAGGACTGAAGGCCTAAAAATTCGCCCCCATTATCTAATGTAAAGCATTTTAATGGTGATGGTAAAATAATTTTCAACAAGTTGCTTGAAAGCGACAAAGGTTGAATGAACATCCGATTTTCGAAGTAACGGGTAAATCTAGATATGCTTTGTGTAATTATCCACAAAAATGACATATTAGTTAAAACCATCAAAAGATGAAATGTGTGAGGTCCAAACATCAAAGAAAATGACATCAAGAGGAGAGGAAGAGGTAATGCTTGGTTTAGCAAAAGGTAAGTTGTGGCTTTTATTAATATTGCAGGAGGTACAAGAGAAGGAACATAAAAGGTCCTCAAGAAAGGAAATATGTAGAACACTTAGAAATTTGCAAAAAATATGTAAAGACGGATGATCGAGATGACTATGCCACATGGAGATAGCGGAAAAAGAGGACCGAGTTGAAGAAGAAAAAAAATAAGGGGGATCGACGTCGGCCAATAATAGACTCCATCTCTACGTTGCCCGCGAACCAGAGTGACCCCCGTGTGACTATCCTACACCTGAAAGAAAGAGCAAAAAAATAAGACATTAACAGGGTTATCGGCACAAAGAGCAGAGATCAAAATAAGATTCTTAGACATGGCAAACACATTTAAAACATTGGTAAAAAATAATGGGGTAGGTAGAGAGGGAAGGGTGAAAGAGCCAATGTTAGTAATAGATAAACTTGTATCATCACCAATAATAGCACTGTCAAAGGCGTTGTACAGCTCATGAAGGGCCAAGGCAGCAAGATCCGTAGTCACATGGTAAGAAGCACCCGAATAAATGACCCAATTGTGAGAATTACCAAAAGTAGGGTAAGGGACTACATGTGGGCATAGGGTGTAGCTCTCGGTTATTTCAGCGCCGGTTGGGTAGGAGGAGGAAGAGCAAGTGTCGAGGTGGATAGATGACTACACTGGGCCGAAAGGCAGTGCCCGTCATACAACCACTCGACAACGCCAGAGGTAGTGACTTTGCCCAAGCTATAGCAGTGGAGTTGGATGTCGTAGAGACAATGGAGGAGGAGCTGGTTGGTATTGCCCGAGAATGGTATCAGGCAGTGTCCATGATTGTTAAGACCGGTTATGGGTCCGTTTGCCATGGTTGTTTGACCGACGATAGGATGAAGGGCCAATCGAAGTAACAAAGGAAGAGGTGGAGTGGAGGCGAGGCGAGCAGTGTGGAAGGAACCAAAATCTACAGTTGGGCCTCGTAACTAAGGAGGTGCTTAAACAATTCCTCATAAGTGGAGTATTCCGAGCTTGTAGGGCATGGGATATGTTTAAGTAGGCCGAGCCAAGTTCGTTCATAACACAGATGAAGAGCTCATCAAAGTCAACAGAGACATTCATGAGGGTAAGAGAGTCAATATTGCGTTTGACATCTTGCATATGTTGGTAATAGGTCCATTATCGATAGTGATCGGGTGGGATTTGAGTACATCATTTATTTCTGGCCGTGGAGAGCAAAGAGGCATACATCTTTTCGAGAGTAGTCCAAGCCACACAAGATGTGGCAGAGGTAGAAATGAACTGCACTAGGGTGGCAAATACGGACCTAACAATTTCATTGAGAAGCAATTGGTCTTGTCTGAGCAAGAGGATTTGGTTCGATCAGAAAAGGATGGCATCGCGTATTATCATTGTCAGATGACATAGCTTTGACTCGTCGACGAAGCCAAGTAAATCATACTTGAATAAGAGAGACGTGAATTGGAGCTGGCATGATGGATAATTCGTGTCTATGAGTTTTAGTGGTGCCTGAGCATTGACATTAAGAGAGATCAAATTTTGAGACGGATCAGTCTCGATCAAGATTGTCAGATGACGAGGTGGCACGACGATAGTGGTGGAAAAGGATTCATTGGCCATTGAGCCTAAGAGCATGTGATCAACGGAGCATGATAGGCGATGACTACTAGGGTTAGGGTTTTTTTTTTTTTGGTTAAGCTTGGTGCTTTGATACCATATTATGAAAGAGACTTAATTATTATTAATAGAGTTGAGGTATATATATATATATATATATATATATATATATATATATATATATATATATATATATATATATATATATATATATATATATATATATATATATATATATATATATATATATATATACCTAAAAGGGCAAAGTAGTAAAAGCATAAACCCAATACTCTAATACTCTATAACCTCCCAATCATCCATTACCCTATCAAATCTTTCAACTCTTAGTAGCATTTTAAGCACCATATTGTAAGTATGCCAATTTGGCACACAGTTCTCTTTCACCATCCTAGAAATCAACCAAGGACTTTGTTAACTTCACAATGATCACAATGGAAAGCTTGGGTTGCATTGTAACTTCACAAGTCCTGACTTCTTCTAGAAGCTGGTAAGCCTCATCCACCTTTTTCACTTTCACAAAGCTTCTTCTTGATAATATAATTGTTAAGTAAACACGTTAGGTACAAGATTGTACCTCCTCATTCTATTAAGAACCCGAAATCACTTTACAATAAGCTCGAATAACATTGAGTATATACAAGCATCTTGGGTTAGTCCATTTCAACCAATCTCTCGAAATATACCATATTCTTTGTCCATAATCACTCCCCTACATAAAACCTCTAATAAACTGTTAGAATATGTCTCAAATTCCTAATTAGTATTAATTCTTTTTTTGTAAAGAATAAATTATATGATAAATATGAGTTGTTATATTATTGTAACATTATGTTTCCTTATAGAATAAGGAAAGTTTTTAGGAATTTCTTTATAAATATTACGGTTGAGGAGGGGAAAAAGTTATGAGAGAGGTGACTTGTAAAGGCTATTTGGTATGTGCAAATATATAAGGGTTTGAGGGATTGGGAGTTTTGTGGGTATTTTCTTGGCATTGTAGGCATCCTAGGTGTAGGAATTTTATTCCTAATCATCACAATACTCTGATACTCAAATTTTGTCACAATACTTTGATACTCAAATTTCGTACTCTATTTTCCGAATAGTACAAATTGTTGAGAAAAACCTCAAGATCAACCTTGGCAAAATATCAACTGTAATTTCAGAATGTGACTAGGAAAATAAATGATACAAGGATGATGAGGTGAACTCATCTAATTTGGGCCCATTTTCATGCATATTTGAGGCTTTAATATTCAATTTAATGCAAAATTATGGAATCTTCACCCAGATTAGTGTTTTGTAGGGATTTAGAGTTAAAGAAAAAACAATAGCAAGAAAAACAACTGATTTTGCTAAGGCATGAAGTGTAGAATGTCGCGATAATCAAAAGTTTGTCGTGACAAAACTCAAGGCAAATAGCAGAAGAAGTATTACAAGAATCGGAATAGTATCATGACAAAAGCTTGAGAAGAACTCTTGAAGAAACACTGGAAATATGTCGCGAAATAGCAATGATTGTCGCGACAAAACAAAGGGTAGAAGAAAGAAAGAATGTCACGACATCCAAACCTTTTGTCGTGATAAAAGCTGGCAAGAGTTCAATGCAAGACATCCAAAGTTTGTCGCGACAAAGTTTCTTATGTCACGACAAACCCTTCATAGATCAATTGTGCAAGGCAAGAGGAATGTAGCAACATTTGAAACCTTTGTCGTGACAATTATGAAATGGAGTCAACTGAACTTTGTTGCAACATTCACCAAATTTGTTGCAACAAATATTGAGAAGAATCCTTGAGAAGACAATTGAAAGTTTGTTGCGACATTTCCAAAGTTTGTCACGACACAGTACAAGGAAGTAGGAGAAGAAATTTTTACCGACATTTCAAACTTTATCATGACAAAGATAAGGAGAAGACCTGTGAAATCTACTGAAAGTTTGCCGCGACATTGATAAGTTTGTCATGACAATGATCTTGAAGAATCCATTGAAAGTTTGTCGCGACATTGATAAGTTTGTCGCGACAATTATCCAGGTGAATGTTAAGCCACAGTGTCGTGACAATCTCACAACAACACAAAAGACATCCAACATTGCAACTTTGCCGCGACATTGATAAACTTTGTCACGATAAACACTTTAAGGGCATTCTAGAAAGCAACAGCAACAATTGTTGCGACAATTCCATAACAAAGCCTAAAGACAAAGATTAAAGCTACAATGTCGCGACATTCCTACTATTGTAGCGATAATACACCTAGCTGGGCCTACATTGGAGTCCACAAAATTAGCCTGGAATTTCGACCCAGCATTTATTGAGCCTATAAATAAAAAGAGATAGGGCACGAAAAAGGGACCATCAAGAAGATCACATATCGAGGGGAAGAATCATCTTCAGAGGAAGAAGAGAGAGAGGCGGAAGCTTTGTACAAAATTTTATTTTCTTTGATTTTTCATTTATTTTCATTTATTTTTTAGTTTCATTTTGAGGATTAGAGTAGTTGATCTGAGATGCAATATTGAGCTTGGATCTTTATATATCAAGCTTCATTTATGTCTGAACTTGAGTGAAGACCGGAAATATTTATGGAAACCATTTTTCTTCAATTTTGATTACAATTTCAATGAATTTTTTTGATCAACTAGTCATTGTTATCTCTAGGAAAGGATTGGTGTTGTGTTTGGTTATCATTTTTGTAGTATTTAAATGAAAGTTGTGGTTTGAATTTTGGATTGATCTAATTGGTATTGTTCTTGTCAAGAACTGTTCTAAGTATCAGTAGAGTATACTCAGAAAGGAGTTGTATCTGTGCTTTGATTTCCAAGACCCCTCTGAGTGACACAGAGAAGTGAGTTCTTGAGAGCAAAGAGCAGTAGCCTTGGGGGTATGCTAAATTGATACCCTTAGTACTAATGTACTTTAAATATTATTGTGATAAATCACATGTGATGTTCTAGCCTCTGACTTCAAGGTTCCCTTTTGAGTGACAATAGAAGTGTGTTCCCGAGGAATAAGGACCATCTGGTGATTTATTAGTTTAATATTTAGAGGTTTCATCTCAGTTTGAAAGAATGTTTGTGCTTCTATTGATGGGAGTGATTGTTCTGGTCAAATTGTAGAAGAGGTACTAATTACTTTGAAGGAAGCTTGTGTTACCCTGTCTATGGGGGCAAGTGGACTTCAGTCCTAAGAAATGGTTGATTAGTACTGGTTTAGGAAAGACAACCAAATCTTAAAGAGAATTAGATCCTAAAAGTAGTTTAGAGACATTGACCTAGTTTAGGAATATGGTGATCTAAATGGTGAAATGTATAGTGTTTGAAGGCATTTCAAGATTATAATACTTTACTCTTAGACAAATCCAGAATTTAAGCTCATAACTACACTGTTTTTGAACAATATGCAAATTGATGATCATAACACTGATCCCATTCCCAGTTTTTATTAATTCTTTGTGAAACCTTTGATTCCTTTTTATTCAAGCATCATCTTTTCAATTTAAGAAAAATTGACAAAAACACTTTTATTCCAGTTATGTTAGTTAGTCACACTCATTAAATTTGAGGTTCAAACAGTGATAATCTTGAGTAGTAGGGGTATTTGATCTTTAAATTTTCTCACCAATCCCTATGGGAATGATAATTGGACTTATAATCCATTTTATTACTTGTTAACCTGTGCATTTGTAGTGATGCAGACCAAATTGAATGTATAAAAATGATTAAGATATAAAAAGTAAAAAAATATGATTTGAAAAACAATTTGGCTCAACATAATCAACAAGTTTTTGGTGCATTTTCAAGGGATTTTAGTTAGTCCTAGGCAGAATTATCACAATACTTGTATCAAATTTGGTCTAAAATCGCAGAATCAAGTTTTCAGATTAACATAGTTTCCTGTAGCAAAGTGTCGAGATCAACACTATCAATCAACAAGTTTTTGGCACTATTGCCAGGGATTGAAATAGAAGTTTATAGATCAATATTCTTGTCAAAAAGTAAATCGCTAATTTGGACATTTTTATATTTTTACCAAAATTTTTAGAAAAATTCAAAAATTAAAAAAAAAAAAAGTTCTAACTGAAGGAATGGATTCGCTAGTCAGAAAACCGATAGGACCCCGCAAAGGCAAAGAACAATGGAGGATTTCTGGAGACCAGTTATAAGGGAAGAGTACTCAATAGTGAGGCAGCCACCAATTGAGGCTAACAATTTTGAACTCAAACCTGCCTTAATCACAATGGTGCAGCAAAACCAGTTTAATGGGCATCCAAGTGAGGATCCCAATGAGCACTTGGGCAGATTTTTGAGAATGGCCAATACTGTAAAGCTAAATGGTGTGAATCCTAATGTGATCAAACTGCAGTTATTTCCCTTTTCTTGGATATACATTGCAGCTAGTTGGTTTGAGTCATTACCTTATGGCTTAGTTAAACTGGGAGGAGCTTGTGGAGGCCTACCTCAGAAGATTTTTCCCTCGTGCTCTAACTTCTGAGATGAGATGAAAGATCATTGCCTTGAAACAAAAGGAGGATGAGTCTCTTTACAATGCCTGGGAAAGGTATAAACAATTGTTGAGGAGATGTCCCATGCATGGAATTGAGCAGATGACTCAAATAGACATCTTCTATCATTCCATGAACTATACTTCAAAGGAAATAGTGGATGCAGCCTCTGGAGGTGCATTCAAAAGAAAGGGTGCTGAAGAAGCAACTCGGCTTATTGAAGAACTAGCAAAGAGCAACTACAGAGCTCTATCTGAAGCTTTAGGGAACAATAGCAGACTTAGAGTAGGAGGTGTAATTGACCTGAACAAAATGTCAGCCATTGAAGTTAAGCTAGATGATATCATGAACAAAATGAACAACCAAGAAAGCAAGGTTGTCCACAATGAAATGGGAATTGTGGAAGCGTGCCGAGTAGAAAAATACATCGATCGTGACTCGCTTCATGAAGGTCCATATCGATTAAGGAAGCCTCGTGATATTAATGGAAATAGGAGTTATAACTTCAAGCTCCAACAACAACCCTCCCAACCCACGATTACACCTGAAATTTTGAGGAAATACGGAAAACTTGTCTTATGGAGGTAGAATGCAGCAAGGTCCAAGACCAGTTCAGAATTATCATCAGAACTATGTTCCACCTAGTTTCCAAGGGCATAATAAGGAAATTCAGAGAACAGAAAATCAAGGATAGAGGAGATCTTAGTCTTTTGAGGAACATGTGCTAAGCTATATGGCTGAAAAAAAAAGGATACTAAACCTGCATGAGTAGAAATTTGCCGAACTTGCAGTTTTTCAAGCAAACACAACTGTGTTTCAAGCTAACACAAATGGCCCCTTGAAAAACTTAGAGACCCAAGTAGGGAAACTGACCTTAACCTTGTAAAATTAGTTCAGTGATACATTCCCTAGTGAAACAAAGACAAATCCAAAAGATTTCATGGCCACTACACTGAGGAGTGGTAAGGAATTGCAAGGAAACAAGGAAATTTAGGCTGAAACACTATATTGGAGGGAGTCTGAATGAGGAACAACTTGAGATTTGAAATATTTGAAGAAATTTGCTGAATGAGTGCATACTGCATCAATTGCTAGCTAAAGACATAAAATATAGCAACTTCTTGGGAGGTAACCCAAGAAAAAGTTTTCCTTTCATTTTAATTTTCAGTGTGTTTTGAATAGTTTAGCTAATTGAGTGTTTTGTCTTTTGATTATTTGAGACTTATGTTAGTTAAGTTTTTGCTTAATTTCAAGACAATGAAGTTGCAATTATTTATGGAATTCATTTGGAAGCATCTCTCCCCAAACTCAATGAGCAGAATTGACCACATAGGGGAGTCTTTTCCCTAACTTGCTCTTTAAGGATAATGCACAATGCTAAGTTTGGAGGAGTTTATTTATTTTTATTTAGAAACTGCATAGCAGCTTTAATGTTCCTAGTTTTTGATGAATTTTCAATTCTTATCATTTATGTGTTAGTTGTTGCAATACAAAAGAATGTTTATTGAATTGTACTGAAATAATAAATTGAGCTTGATTGTCTATGCTTGAATTGCAATGTTGGATCATGCTAAATTTGTAATCACAAACATGATTGAGTGATTGATTTGAATTGCATGATGTCTTATTTGTTAAACTATTTAAAATGACTCAAAATTTTGATAAAAATGGAGAATGGGATGAAAATGCATATTTTGTAGTGACATTTGTATGTCGCGACATTTGAAACCTTTGTAGGGACAAAGGTTCACTATGGAGGTCTAATATTTTCTCGTGACATTTTAATTTATTGTCGCGACATTTGTTTGCCTGCAAATCCATTGTCGTTAACATTATTTAAGCTTTCAAAGTCACTTATTTGTCATGACACATAAATTTTTGTCGCGACAATTCTATTTTGTGACTCACAATATTGTGTTGCGACATCAAAATTTTGTGTTGCGACATAATTGTTAGACTTCAAAGCCGTTAGTTTGTTGTGACACAAAAATTTGTTGTCGCGCCAATTGATTTGTTGCAACATATCCTTGGGCCTATAATAAGAGAACCTCAAATGTTCTAAATTAAAAATTTGAAACATTTTCTTGCCTCAAACCTTTAGAGCCCTAGAACCTTTCCCCTTCTTGTCCAAAACTCTAAACCCTATTCAGCCATCGATAATGTCTAAGCAGTAGAGATTGATTCCAACCTTGAACCAAATCATGGAGGAATTTGTTAAAATTGAAGAAGAAACAACTTTGGAGATTCAGACTACAGTGAATGAAGAAGAAGTGCCAGAAGAAATAACTGGAATAGAGGCATAGGTTGAAGAAGGGAGAAAAAGAAAAAGGAACAAAGAAGGAGAGAAAGAGCAAAATAAAGAGCATGAGATGGACTTAGTTTGTGTTAGATGTAGCTACGAAGTCACGGAGAAGAAAATCACAAGAAAGACTTCATTGAAGAAGAGGTTTAAGCAAAGCCATCCTCACCGTTCAAGGAGGGGATTGAGAAGAGAGGATGAAGTTTATCAGGTGGAGCACAAAAGCATCCGATATGTCGTGACTGTGAGAGTCTTGCCACGAACATTCTGGAGGGAAAGGAGAAGACATGCTATGTAAGGGGGAAATGGATCTCATTCAACAAGAATGAGATAAACAAATTGCTGAAGCTAAGCAATCTAAAAGATGGATCAAAGTTAAAAAGGCTGAAGAAAGACCCTGACCACTAGAAGATTCTGGAGCTGCTCACTGTTTGTGAAGGGGAATGGAAAGGAAAAAAATTAAGAACCCCTTTGACTCTATCGCCAGAGGATCATTGATTGAGGAAGCCAAGGTCTGGTTCTACTTCCTCATCTCAGTCCTAATGCCTTCCAAACACTTAAGCTGTAAGGAAAGAAGAAGCAGTGCTCTTGTATGCTATTCTAAAGGGCTACAAGAGAAATGTGGGCAAGATCATAGAGAAGTCCATCTTGAATTACTACGCAGCAATCCTCGAGGTCTTATCCTCATCTTCAACTATAAATCCACTTTGTGCATAATGGGAAGAGTGCAATTCAACATTAAGGAAGAAGAAAGATGCCCAAAACCCCTCCACTCGCCCTTACTACAATAATCAAACTTCCATCCAACAAAGGTAAAGGGAAAGTGAAGGAAATTGAAGAAGAAGTGATGAGTGTAAAAAAAAAAACACTCATTACAAGCCCAGGTTTTAGCGAGATTTGGGATCAATTTTGATTACTTTTCTATATAACCTTGTTTCGTATATATATATAACCTTTTTATGATTACTTTTCTAATATTTAGTTTTCTTGGGTTTTTATAGGAAAATACTAAAAAAATGTTGGAAATATTTAGTTTTTTTGGGTTTTTGATCAGTTAATATATATACGAAACTGATCCGAGTCCGTGGGGTGTTGGTAGACTTCGTTGCAACCGCTATTAAAACCTTGAGCCGATTAACCTCGAGGCCTATGATCGACTTCATGAAAACCTTAACTACCCGGAAGTCCTTAGGTTATTCACAAATGGGCAGGGCGAGTGAAATTAAACAATGAAGGGCACGTCGTGCACTTCAAGGCCAAACACTTGGCCTATATACCTAAGGTGTGGCACCATTTTATCACCTCTCGTCTCATTCCGACGACGAAAGTTTGAGAGGTGACGGTGAAACGCTCAATTTCGCCATCATTTAGGACATCTCGTTTGATGTCGGTCAGGTCATAGAGGATGCCATCCTCTATAACCGGGACGCCAAAATAAACCTCGGGCACCCCTTTCTCATCTATGGCCTGTGCAAGAACACAGGGGTTCCGTTAGAGGATAATGAGGCCTTGATCCATCCTATTAAGGCCATCGTCGTTAAGAAAGATAAGTCGATGCCCTTTGATCCAAAGCTGTTTATGACTGGTCATGAACTCGATGAGGAGGAAGGACAAAGATACCAAACTTTGTTTAGCATGCGTGAGGAGACCCCGGGTTAGGCAGGCCAACCTTCCAAATCCCATCTACCCCCTCCACCACCTCCTGTCGCGCCGAATGTCCCCAGTCCTTCTCCAACTCTAGAGGACTAGGTTCAAGACCTCACTTCTAGATTTGATGCGTTATGGGATGAGACCCCAGAGTACTGGTCGTACCATGCGAGCCAAGAAGATCCAAGAGGTAGCTCGCCCAAATAAGAGAGTTCTTTCCATTTGCTACCACTCACTCATCAGAGGATCCCTTGGATCGACAAGGGAGTCCCATCCTTCTTTTCTTTTCTTGAAAATGTAAACATTGTCCGTTCTTGTTTTGGGGGGCTTTGGGTGGTTGGGTTGGCATCATTTACTTTTGTTGTTTATGTTTATGTTTGTTGTTTAGGATATGTTTATGTTTATGTTTATATTCGTTGTTTAGGATATGTTTACGTTTATGTTTATGTTCATTGTTTAGGATATGTTTATGTTTATATTTATGTTCGTTGTTTAGGATATGTTTACGTTTATGTTTATGTTCATCATTTAGGATATGTTTGTGTACTTTGTTTCTATTTATGTTTATGTTCGTACTTTCACAGTTTTCTTTTAGGTTTGTGTGTTAATATGTCTCAGTTTAATTTCGTGGTTTAGGGCCGTGTTAGGTAGTTTGTGTGAGTGATGCAATGATTTCTAATCTAGGATCTTTTTTACCTCTCCAAATTTTCGAAACACATAGTACACGTAACAAGAAAGGATCCTTAGGTTGTTAGATGCTCAAGAATTACTTGCTTGGATAGGTAGGGATGACATAGTGCGTCACCTACTTGGTGTTCAAGAAACCAATTCCAGATTAGTCTGCCACACACTCATACATGTGATCTCCAGGGTATGCTTAAGCTCTGGACCTGGCTCACTAACATTCAACGAACCTTAGACGTTTCTAAACACCCAAGTGATAGGACACCTTAGAAAAAGAGAATTTCCATCGACCCCCATCTAAATAAATAAATAAAATAAATAAAGGAAAGATAAATAAAGAGTGTGAAGAAGTGGACTCGAGAGGAATCTCTGCACAAATTGAGGGGCTTTTCAAAGCCTAATGCCCCGAGCCAACCGGCCGAGCCATTGACTTCACCGCCCGCTATACGTGGGATGTAGGATGGAAGCTTCGCCCAGGGCCCTTAGGCTCGTCGCTGGAGTGTTCGGGGTGAAGCCTCAGGAACCAATGCCTAGTGCCCTTAACTAACTGTGTATTTAATAACCATCCTACTACGTAAACACTAAAACTAAAACTTATAAGTACTAGGAATTGCTCATGAGTAGGTAGGTTAGTATGAATAAATGGTGTGTTCTTATCCTTTCGTAGTTAGACCTCCCAACAGCTAGTTGAATTAAAGTTTGGGGGTCCCAGAATCCGGAAGGAGGTGCTATAGATCATGCATCCAATGCAATATAGACTTCTTGGGAAAGGGGCCATTCCAAAAACCTTAGGAAGAGTCACTATTTTAATTCGAACCGTGTTTATCTAAATTCTTTTGAAAATCGAACAACCTTATCGATCCTCTGAAATTAGAAACAAAGGGCAAGATATGCGAGTTCGGTTCATTTTGATCTTTCCTTTTGGCAACATGTGCATCACGCTCGTGTCGTTGAGTTTAGTATGTTATTGTCTTGTGTGTCTGGTTTAGAGTCTGTTTCTTGCTTAGGGACAAGCAAGAAGCTAAGTTTGGGGGTGTGATGAGTGTTCAAAAAACCACTCATTACAAGCCCGGGTTTTAGCGAGATTTAGGATCAGTTTCATATATATATAACCCTGTTTTGATTACTTTTCTAATATTTAGTTTTCTTAGGTTTTTTTAGGAAAAATACTGACAAATGCTGAAAATGGAACCTTGCAGGAGTTCTGGAGAAGATTGGTGCAGAAATCAACCTAACGTCAGGACGCCCTAACTTCGCGATGTTCCAATGTCGCAATGTTCCAACGTCGCGACGTTCCAATGTCTCAACGTTCCAACGTCGCGATGTTGCGGGAAGGACTTAACAAACCTTATCTTGTGAAAAAGCTATAAAAGGAACGGGAGAATCCAATTTTGGGGGTTCAAAAATCGTTTGTAATGCTAGGGTTTGAGGAACTTGGATCTAGAACAGAGGAAAGGAACTTAAAGGTCGATCTTAGAGAGAGAGACTTGAAGAATCCTGGAGATCGGCATTCTGTCGATCTTTGAAGTTTTCGCTATCCTTGTTATTATGTCTTGCTTTTCTTTAGTAATGGAACAGAACATCACGAGGTTCTAATTTTGAGGTTTAGGTGTCAGTAGTGATTTGATGTTAAAATCATGTTAAAGTGTTGACCTTTCATAATTCCATTATCTTATATATATTTGTTTTATCATTAACTCATGCTTGGTTGAAATCAACTTATTAATTTTTGATCAATCTTAATATGTGAGTGGTTCTTTGTAAGATCTGAGAAGTGAATGAAGAATTAGACATAGGTGGGTCAACCTAATAAACTTGGTATTATAGGGATTATCAATGGATTAGGAGGCTTTAGAGTTCTTGCACTCATGCACCTTTAATGCTTGGGGTTGAGCCAAGGAGCAAGAAACCTAGTGATAAAAGGAGGTTAAATGACCTTGAGAAAGGCTTTAATTACATTAGATAAGATCCGCTTTGGAGAACACTATATTAGATGATGGAATAGAATCGCAGCATTACATAATAGGATTCTCTAACGACACCAACACCCTACCCTTTTTTGAAACTTTTGATCACTTTTACATCTGAAGCGCACGGTTACATTAGTAGTAGTAATTAAATCACTTACCTTCTTAGCCATCACGACAAGTTAGTTTGAATATTAAAGAAGTATTATAATTTTAGTACTTAGCATACTACGATTAAGGTTTTCCCTATGGATCGATATCCATACTTAGGTACACTTTATTACTTGACAAGTGTATACTTGCGCGATCAGGAAAATTGCACTTCTTATTACATATCCAGAAAAACACAATCACGTAAACACCTATCGAGAAGAAAGGAGACTTGAAAATATTGAGTAGACTTTGGTATTGAGCAATGCAGAAAGAAGAGAAGCAAGGCAAGACAGTGCTAGTCTTAACTGGATGCATGAGCCACCAACTTAAGCCTACCGTAATGAACAAGGTGAAAGCTTAAAGGCAACAAGGCAACAATGAAGAACTTATAGAAATAATAAAAAGAATGGAGTAGAGCATGAGAGAGAGGGATATCCAGTTGAGAATCCAATTGCAACTAAGAGATGAATACTTTGATACTGAAATAACAAAAAGGGACCATATCATGGAGGAGACAATTAGACAAAAGATCTTAAATGGAAGAAAGATTTGGAGGAGAGAGATCAAATATGGAGAGATGAGTTGAAAGAAAGAGATACGGCCTATTGGTAAGGTAAAAAAAGAAGAGATCAGGGAATCCAAAATTCCTTGGTTTCTAGGGATCAAGCCTGGTTAAACAATTTTCACTCTTACAGTGAAAGCCTGAGGTTGATGACTCAAGAACAAATAAATTTGAGGGCCACTTTGGAGTCAATAGGCAAGAGGCAGTGTGAATTGACAAAATCAAATGCACAAATTCTGGATTGGGCTATGAAGACAGTTTTAGGGAAGAAGAAGGTGCCACTGCTAACAATCAACATCTCATATTATGTGCCCTATACGATTGTACCCCAGGATGTGTATGACTTTGTAATACCTTTTAGTCAACTAGTTGAACCTCAGCCAATACCCTTTAACCCTCTAAAACAATTTTCAGACATCCCAATTCAAACTAAAAGAATCATAATGTGTCATGCACCGAAACCCACCCTAGGAGCATGACTGTCAATTCACACCCTCAGGCCTTCAGCTTGAAGGTTTGAAGTGTGAAACGACACTAATCTTCCTTGTAACTAGAGTTTTGTCCAATTACCAACACATGTTCAAAGTAAATGCACAACTTTCTAAATTCATAAATTCTCCAAATTCAAAAATTTCATCTTTGACAAAATTACTTCTAAATATCAAATCTCAATTATAAATATCGTATAAAATTTATTAGAGAATATAACAATATTTGGGATCTCCTAAATCTGACTTTGTACTAATATAAAAATGAATGTTATCACATCGAGTAACACCAAAACCTAACATTTCACATAAACACTTAGACTTATTAGTTCAACATGATCAACATAAAGTTCTAATCAAATTCTAATGATGTGAATCCCCAGCCTAGCCATCACTCTCATGAGACTAAAATACTTGAAAATATGTCAGAATGGGAAGTGAGCAAAGCTCGATAAGAAATACTAATACATTTTCATGGATCAAAAGTTTCAATCATATAACAAATAGGGATGTTTTTCATCAAACTTTAGATTAAAAAATAAGTTGGAACATTAACAAAGAATTTACTTTAAAAACATTCTCACATACATTTCAAATCAGTTTCATATCAAAATGTGATCGAATAATTTTCATATCAAATTCGATTCAAACACTTTCATATCAGTCAAAATCAAATATTTCAAATATATTTTTCTCAAGTCATCAAATATCAAATGGTGCTTGATCATATTACAGGACTTTTAAATGGGTAGCTAACCGCAAAATTGTTCCTTTTAAGTGGACAGAACCAAAAACACTACTATGCTGTGGCCTCTAACGAAACCCACAGACGGGGTTCAAATCAATTACATTTGCCACGAGAATGTAAGGTCGCTGTATTCTCATTGACAAGGGGTGAATAGTGTCGGCTATTATTCTAGATTGACGGGCGGTAACAGTCGAATGTTTCGTTTCAAAGTTCAAATTCAAACATCATATTTCACATTTTCTTTCTTAAACAAAACAAATCTCAAAGTATAATCATACAAACTACTTTTTTGATCCATGGATAATCAAATAAATAAAAAAGTAAAACTTTCATAAACTAGATTATATATAATTAAATTAAAACAATTTTTTCATCCTCAAATATAAGTAAAAACAAACAATTTTCTTTTTAAAGATCTGCATTAATATCCCTTACCTCAAAGGAGTACTTAAAAGCTTTGAAAGAAATTGTCTGAAGAATTTCCTGATGAAAATATTTCACCTAAAATAATAAGGGAAGAAACTATCATTAATTGCCATTTATTCTTAAAACTTTCCCTAATTTGATATTCTTAACAATGATATTATTTTTAATTTTTTAATCCATAATAATAAAAGTTAAATAGGTTTCCTAAATATTTTATAAAATTTCTACGATTTATAAGTTTATTCTATCAACATAGTTTTGTTCACCTCAAGCATATTGACAACTATTCAAATGATAACTATTTGAATTAGGTAGTTACAAATTTTATAAAACTCATATTCCTTTTGGATCTTATTTTAATAATTTATTTATTTATTTTTATGCTCTAATCCGAACTACAAATTTTTTACTAGAAAGAAATAATATTAATAATATTTTTACAAATTATATTATTACACAATACTATCTAGCCTTTTTTACTCACTCATCATACTCTGACAACAAGTATTATTAACTAGATCTTATTTCCTATAATTGCTAAATAATTATTCTAATCATATTTCTTATCTATCAAATTCTCAATCCTTAAAAATATTTACTTTCCAAAATACATATATCTTTAAATACTTATCAAATACATATATTTATACAAAATTCAAATTTTTCAAATTTATATTATTTGCTTATTATTATTTTCTTTAAAATTATCCTTAATTATTTTTTCATTCTCATACTCAAAGTAATTTAGTATGACACCACCAATCCTTATTTTATTTTATTTTTAAAGAACGAAAGTGTAATCTAAATCTGAATTCTTCAGGGTTGATCTAAACTGATAAAAAATTAAAGAATGTACCTTAAAGAAATCTAGAAAAATAAAATAAGGAAGATCTTACATAGAGAAATATGTTCTTCAAACCCTAGATCCGAAAGCTGTACGTCATCTGGAATTCTCCCAGCCAAAAAGAAATTCAAAGATGAATAGAAATACTTTCTTATTCCAATTTATACCTAGGTATCTATTAGAAAGTTATCTTTTACCCCTTTATTAAACAAGTAATTAATTAGCTAATCGAATTATCATTTACATTTTCCTAACTTATGCCTATAAAATTCCTATCAATATTATTTTCCTCCTATACCTATACAAATTCCTCATTATTATTTTTCCTAACTTATACATATACAAATCATTGCAGGTTACATAATGATACTAGAAATCTCTAGGCAACCTTAAAAATCTCTAAAGAGAACTAAAAGAAAAGCAAAACAATGAATCTCTATTTGCATTGTTTATATGAAATTGTTGTACTTCTTGCTCCATTGATTTTAATAAAGTCTCTTGATGAATATGTACTCGTCTAGAGTTGAATTTTTCTGCAAATGAATACATATTCTTAATAATCGAAGATGGTGAGTTCGATTTGTTTGCTTAAATAGATGATTGTCATGGAGTTACTTATGCTATGATTATTGAACTGAAATGAATTGTTGAATCAAAATGAACTTTTGAATTGTACTGTAGCACAATAACCTATTTAGGAACCAAACAAGAAAATCTGTAGATGAAATTGGGCAGAATATGTTGAACAGAATTGAATAATTGCGATGTCAATGCCAAATAGGTTAAAATTCTGTGATCTCTAAAGACTAAATGAATAACAATGTCGATGTCACAATTTAGCTCGCTTCAACAAAGGCAGCTCATATGATCACTAAAAATACGCACATTGGTCATGACCTAAAACCGACCGTGCTCGGGGTTAGGAACACCTTATTGGATTTATCATACTCAAATTTCAAAGGTAATTTAGAACTTGTTATATTATTTGTCTCAAGGTGAAATTTATGTATCACAACCAACAGAATCGATTTAGTGCCATCCTTGAAAGTTTCAGGCCTTCAAAGTCTAGCATGTGATATGCATACACCTTAGTACCTTGTTTGAGCCTAATGCCAATTTCATCATCAAAGCCACATGAAAGGCCTTAACCTTTCCTCAAATCTAATCCTTCACTAAAGAACCCTTTGTTTTCCCAAATTGCAAGATGAGTGTGATGAGTATCTTAAATACTCATTTTATCCCCATGTTTTGCTTAGATTTTAGTATTTCTATGACATTAATAAGAGTCCTATGCTATATTTTCCCAATTTTGTGATTAGGCCAACTATTGAGCAAAAACGAGCGAAATCGAAGAAAAATTGGTAAAGTCATCATGCAATCATGGAAAACATGTGATCATTTCTCCTATGGGATGTCCTTATGTGGATCCCTCATTGGCATGGGCAGATTCTAGACTCCAAGGGCTTTTCGTAGACGCCAAGATCATATGATTCAAAAGACGCGACGAGCAAGATGCGACATCACGGTTATCGGATAAAAGCGTGAGTCAAGCCATGCTAGCATGAGTGCTCCTCATTTCACTTTGGGCCGTGAGTCTACTCATGCTAAAGCTTGAGTGCCTCATGCTTTAGCATGAGTCCACTCACGCTACTCTGGGCAGTGAGTCCACCACCCACTACATGAGAAATACGTGGACGCCCGTAACTCCGAGGTGTCCGTTGACCACCGTCAACCGGCTAACGCTTTAGCATGAGTCCACTCACGCTACGGTGTGAGTCCACTCACCTACGACATGAGAACATGTGACGCCCAGAACCTGAGGTGTCCGTTGACCACCGTCAACCGGCGAAAACCTGTGTGTCTCATATCATGAGACCCATACATGAGTAAAAATGGCCACGCCTGGCCCATACATCCACACTCACCCAAATGTACATTTTATACAAAAAGGAGTTAATTTACAATTTGTTTTGATTACAAACTATCCAAAACTAGGTCTTTTACCCAGATTTTTACAAAAATACATAACAAGGCCATAGATGGCCATTTCATTGTCTCTAAGACCCCACGGCCCGATCCCCAAGCGAACCTCTCAACACCAAATAATTTTTCCTCGATGTATGAGCAATGCTTAGTAGTGATATTTTCCTATATGGGTTACTCCCACCTAAGTGGTCATGTAATGGCACACCAAACATTCAAGTAAAACATATATGTCCCTATTCAAATGTCTACATGTTATTGATGAGAATGTGACTCACCCTTTTCCACATCTCGAGCCCTCATTGACTCCCTCACGCATGCCTAAGCCAAGTGTGAGAAAACATTGTTTTCAAAACAAAAGGTTTTTGTTCTTGAAAACATAATACCGATTTCCGATAAAATTCTATTAGACAACCCTCCGAGGTGAATTGCTAGATAACTTTCCGAAACAATCATGGGTCCTCCTCTGAGATGAACTGTTAGACAACTCTCTAAGGCAATTCTTCGGAAAATCTTCCCATCAAATTTATTTGACAACCATGTTTTTCATGTCATGCACCCATACTTACTGTTTTAGGTTACCCTAGTGCATATGAAATGCAATATGCTATTTCACAATAATTCATGTTAATATACATCACACACACACATATATTAACGAAATTCACATACAAACACAAGTTATTCATTCATAGTAATAACACCAAAAATTAGCTCACATGGGCTAATAAACAATTCGGCAGTCCATCTTAAACCCACCCAAAGAATTACAAAAATAGCACACAACAAAACACAAGGTCACATGAATTCAACCCACTCCGCCCCTGGGTCAGTCTAATTGTTCGCCTGTGATTTCTCACTCGGTCCCAATCTTTGGGACTGAAAAACATGGTCATCCAGGCCTCAAGATATCCCCTATCCATTCAAATGACTCTTAGCCAAACAATAGAGCAAGTAGGAGAAAACCCCTACCTCCCAGAGTTTTTCGAAACTCCACAAAACCGGTACCCACGTGTGGCTCTCGTTGTGCTGGGGATAAACTTCTGGCCTCTGTCTCGCCGGAGTTCACCTGACCTGGATCGTCGAAAAATCTAGAGATGCGTAGAGCCTCTCTCTAAACTCCCTTCCTCTTCCTCTTCTTTCTCTCTCTATTTTCCTCCCAAACCATTCGGGAGAAGATAGGAGTCACCCAGCCTCGACCGCTAAGTGTCAAGCTCCCATTGGCCCCTTGGGATACACATTATTCCCTTTATCTATCTAACATAGATTTCACCCAATCACGTTGCCATGTGTCTCATGGGTCCCATTCGAGTCATGCTCGACTCCATTCTCGCACATGACACGTGGCACCTCTTGGGCCACTCACAATGTGCCAAGTGTCCCGCACTCACTCCCGTGCGGCCTCAAAACGTGAAATTCGTTGTCTCGACCATAAATTCGACGTGGCAGCTAGATTTCGCGAGACGATTCCAACGTGAAGTCTGTTTCATCATTCGAGATCTAGAAAAATTCCAAATTTAACCGAAATTACCATTTTACCCTTTTTCAGAAAATTAGAATTTTTTGGGGTCTTATAGAACATGCTACAAAAGATGGAGTTCTCATCATTCAACGTGGTTCGCCTTCATTCTCCAAAGAAATGCCCAATTTTCTCCACGCCGCAATGCCACCCATCACGCCTATACCGCGATGCCAAGGCCCATGATTTTTTCGCCCACTTTCGCCGCTTCGATAGGCACTTACGTGATTATGTTTTTCGATATGTAATAAGAAGCGCAATTTACCTAATGCTGGCATAATGCCTGTCGGGCACAAAGTGTGCCTGGGCACTGATATCGATCCATTGGTGGAAAACCTTAATCATAGTATGCTAAGTACCAAAATTATAATACTTCTTTAATATTAAAACTAGCAATCGTGATGGCTAAGTGGAAGTAAAACTAGATTTAAATTACTACTAATGTAACCATGCACTTCAGATTTAAAAGTGATCAAAGTTTAAAAAGTGGTTGGGTGTTTGTGTTGTTTGGACAACTTACCATGTAATGTGTCATGATTCCATTCCATTATCTATAGTGATTCCAAGGCAGCCTATCTAATGTAATTAAAGCCTTTCTCAAGGTCATTTAACCCTTTATCACTAGGCTTTTGCTCTCGCTCAACCTCTACATTAAAGGCATAGAGTGAAGAACTCAAGCCTCCTAATCATTGATAATCCTATATTACCAAGTTTATTAGGTGAACCCAATTATGTCTAATTCTTCATTCACTTCTCAGATCTTACAAAGAACCACTCACATATTAAGATTGATCAGAAATTAATAAGTCAACTAACTAAGCATGAGCACGATAAACAAATATATGTAAGATAATGGAATTATGAAAGGTCAACACTTTAACATAGTATTCATGTCCAAATCACTACCAACACCCTAAACCATGAAATTAGAACCTCATGATGTTCTGTTCCATTACAAAAGAAAAGCAAGACATAATAACAAGGATAGAGAAAACTTCAAAGATCGTGCTGAATGTCGGCCTCGCATACTTCAAGTCTCTAAGATCACCAAGTTCCTTTCCTATGTACCTGCATCCAAGTTCCTCAAACCCCTCAAGATCAGAACGATTTTCAACCCCGGAATTGATTCTCCTAGTTCCTCTCATAGCTTCTTCACGAGATAAGGTTTACTGAAATTTTTCCACAACGCCGCGACGCCGACGTCGCGACGTTGGGCTGATTTATGCACTAATCTTTTCCAGGACTCCTGCAAGGCTCCATTTTACAAATTATTATTTTTCCAAAAACCCAATAAAACTAAATATTAGAAACGTAATCAAACAAGATCATATATATGGAACCTGTATCCCAAATCTCATAAATCTCTGTTTATAATAGTGTTTTTGTGCACTCATCACACCCCAACTTAGCTTCGCTTTCGCCTCCTCAAGCAGAAACATACTGGAGCAAGACACGTTGGAAAATAACATACTAAAACTTAATGGCAATATGCGATTTATTGTGTTGCCAAAAAGAAGGATCAAAATGAACCGAACTCACAAATCTTGCCCTTTGTTTCTAAATTCAAAGGATCCTTAAGGTTGTTCGACTTTTGAAAGAATTTAGCTGAACATGGTTCGGTTGACAAGTGACTCACCTCCTAGTTTTTCGATGGTCTTTCCTAAGAAGTCTATGTGCATTGGATGCATGATCTCTAGCATATAACTCGGTTCCGAGACCCCAAAACTTGAATTCAACTTGCATATTCGGGAGAGTCTAACTACGAAAGGATAAGAACGCACCATTTTATTCATACTAAGCTACCCTCACTATGAACTAATTCCTAGTGCCCTGAAGTTTAGTCGAGTGTTCTCAGAAGGGGGATCTATCGGCACCCCCACCGCTTGGTTATGGCACTGTGCATTCGCCTCGAACTTCACCCCTAACACCACCCAAACCTAAGGACCCTAGGTCAGGAAACTTCCATCCACTCCGTCCCATGTAACCCGGCAAAGTGAAGCCACGGCTTCTAACCAAATAAGCCAAAGTATTAGGGCTTTGAAAAGCCCCTCGACCGTGCTGTGGATTTCGATTAAGATCCTATAATTTCTATTCACTTTCTTTTTTTTTTTTTTTTTTTATTTTTATTTTTTAATTTTTAATTTTTAATTTTTAATTTTTATACTGTAGCTTGATGACAATCCTCTTTTCTATGGTGTCCTATCACTGGGTGTTTAGAGTCTGCGTCTATCGAACGCAGCGAGCCGGCTCGAACCTAAAGCATACACCGGAGATCACATGTACGGCGCGTGGTGACCATCTCGAATTGGTTTCAGACACCAAGGAGGTGACTCACTATGTCATCCCTACCTATCAGCAATTCTGAGCATCTAACAACCTTAAGGATCCTTTCTTGTTACGCATCAGGTAACAAAATTCGAGAGGTAAAAAGATCCTGATCGGGCAATCATGGCATCACTCACACATACTACCTAACACAACCCTAAACATGAAATTGCTGGAGACAACCCAACACACAAAACCTAAATGGAAAGCTCAGTACGAACATAAACATAAACCTAAACATATCTAAACAACGAACATAAACATATCTAAACAACGAACATAAACATAAACATAAACATATCTAAACACGAAAGTAAATGATGCCAACCCGACCACCCATAGCCCCCCTCCCCCAAACAAGAATGGACAATGTTCGCATTAGCAAGAAAATAAAAAAAGGATGGGAACTCCCCGAAGCCGATCCCCAGTGGATCACCGAGAGCAAATGCGGAAAATGGAAGGCAAGTAGTCATGAAGCCAGCGTTAGACGACCGCCTGCCGCAGATCAGGCGCATAGGTCGGGCCTGGAGGGCATCCATATCCTAGCTCATGGTTATTCGATGCTCCTGGGTCTCATCCCAGAACGCATAAAATCGGGAAGTGAGGTCCTCGAACCCAGTCCTCTAGTATAGAGAAGGACTGGGACAATCTCACGGAGTGAGGTAATGAGTGGGGCGATTCGGGAGGTGGATGGTCGATGGCCTCGCCTCGTCTCTCACGCACGCCAAACAAGTTTGGTATGCTGTCAACTCCTCGAGCCATCTGAAGGTTCCATGACCCAAGTCATAAACCACCCTGATGTAGGAACACCCGACTTATCTTCTTAACAACCATGGCCTTGTTGTGCGATGGATCCATGCCTTATCCTCTACGGCACCGCTGCTTCGCACGTGCCATTTGGCGAGAAGAGGTGCCCAAGGTTCATTTTTGCATCTCGGTTATAGAGGATGGCGTCGTCTATGACTGACCGACATCAAATAGGATGTCTTGAATGATGGAAAAACTAAGCAATGCTCGTTTCGCCATCACCTCGCAAACATTCGTCGTTGGAACAGCCATTTTGAGGTGATAAAACGGTGCCACACCTGAGTGTATTTAGCCAAGGAGCTCGCCTTGAAGTGCATGACGGTCATTTAATTTCCACTCGCCCTCACATTTGTGAGCAAATTTCTAAGGACTTCCTGCAGTTGGGTGGTTTTCGTGAAGCCGATCATAGCCTCGGTTAACCGGCCATTGTAGCATTGATAGACTTCTCAGACCAAGCCATTTCAACACCCCATTCCGATCGACCTTCGAAAGCACATGAGCTGCTGTCGCCAGAATTCCCTCAAGATGCACCACATCGTGCAATAGCCCCTGTGTTGCGACATCGCACCCCAACCTTTCCTAGCTATGGTTTCAGGGAGCAATCACAGATACAACCTCTCCCAATAGCTGAATGATTGAAGAGATGAGCCAAACTTCTGGTCGCAAGTTCTCATTGACAAATGTCATGATCGTAGTTTGAGAGGGTTCTTCACCGTCCTGGCCACTTTAGCTCATTTTCGCTATCAAATCGCATGGGCTAAGGATTCCCTTGGCTGATGAACTTAAAGGCTAAGGAACTCTATCAGCTCACACCCCTGTTAGATTGCACTCTACCAAACACCTGTGAAGCACTAAACTCACTCAAGCCAATCCAATGTCACTACCGGCACTGGAGTGGGATAGTGGTCTTCGATGGAAGACAAACGGGGCCGTAACCCCCAACCAACCCTGTGGTACCTACTGTGACACAAACCGGAAACAGAGGCAAGAGGGACGAGATTGAGACCTGAATCGAGCTAAAAAATCAACCCTGAAGAGAGGTATCCAAATGACTATGACCTGGCTCATGAGCTTGGACGTGCTCTGGGGCTTCTGAGGTCATAAGGATGGCTGATGAGCTTTGGCAGAGCTGATGTGATTTTACCGGAGTACCTGCAAAAAGTTGTGAGCACATTAGAGTTTTCGAAGTGACGGAGGTGGAGATTATGAACGCTTATGTTCATAAAAATAGGGCAATGTAGCGACGTTACATAAAGGCTTGATTTTCAACATCGCGACGTTGAATCCAACATCGTGACATTCCCGAGAGGTATTATTTCAACGTCGCAACATTGGTATCCAACGTTGCGACGTTGCAGAGAGGTATATTTTCAACGTCGTGACGTTAAAAACCAACGTCGCGATGTTCCCGAGAGGTATATTTTTCAACACACAAATCGTTGAGTTCCAATGGGTCGTGAACGCTCCCGAGACCACAACTGTGAAATTTTTACAAAATTTTCTAAGCAGAAAACTCCCAGATTCAAATTTACCCTCCTAAAGCTTGTGCAAAAGCTTTCCATGCTATTCTCCTCGCTACGCAACCTCGTAACCTCGAACCTGCAACACAAATAATACATCAAAATTAAAACAAGAAAATCAAACCTAGCAAACTTAAACAAGAAAACTTATGACCAAAATACCTTAGTGCGCAGAAGGCTCTAAGTAGTTGTTTTTGTTTATCGGTCAGCAATGACTGCCGTGTCTCCCTAACTAAAGGCCCAACCACGCATACAACCTCTGCCAACAAAATCAGGTGATCCCGGTTGTCACAGGCGACCCAAACTTGGTGGTGGACTATGTTTCAATTCGATCTGGCTGGGAGATAAATCTTCACTGCTGTCTCATTCACCTTGAATCGAATTCTCTCTCTGTGGATGCATTAGCTCAACACTACCGTGAGTGGAAACTAGTGATCATTGCATCATCTGACCTGAAGCTTCGGGAACAATTTCAACCTTGAATTGAATAACAATACTTGTTGTCCTAGTTTCAACTCATTTTGCATTAGGTGCTTGTCATGCCACACCTTGGTCTTCTCCTTATATATCCTTGAACTATCATATGCATTATGCCTGAGTTCATCCAGTTCATTCAACTAGAGACTTTTCTAATCTAGTTTCCTATGATCTCAAGCTTAGCATCTCAATGTTCAAGATGTGACATGCTCCAAAATAAGGCTATTTTAAGCCCCGTTATAAAGTGTTTGAAGCACTTTTTTTGTACTAATCGACTTTAATAACTCAAATTGATACATCGAGGTCCCATTTGCTATCGATCACATTTTCAGAGCTTATATTATCAGAGGTTTTGCAGTGACAATAATTCTCATTATCTTCTTAATCCGATCTCAAACATGATGAACCCGAAGCAATTCAAGATGCAAGGATCGAACCAGAGGGAAATTGGAGCAAAATGCTAAAGGAGGTGATCAGCAGAAAATTGCAGGGTCGCGAAAAATTCACAACCCGCAAATCTCCTCTCGGGGTTGCAAAATTTCGCAACTTGCGACCCTCCAAAGCAATTCCGCAACACCGCCTCCCGCACCCGTCGATCGCTTGACCCACTTTTGTTCGCTTTCAGAAAAACTTCGCTTTAATGTAATTCTTGGTTCCTTTATACATTTAATTTCATACCGAGCACCTATATAAGCTCACCCTTGCTTGTGAATCAATCAACTTTCGCCCATCAATCAATCAATAAAATCGGGGCATGAAGCTTCCTCTCCTATTGGGTTTATGATTTTCTCTCCTTTCCTTCAATTTCTTGTATTTTTCTCTAGCCAAACACCCTCGACGATGAGACAAATCAAGGGATACGGCTAAAACCCCTATCTCAAGGAATGAGTGTTGGTTTTCAGTGTCGATGTTCATGCTTTCATGCATGTATTTAAGTGTCTTTATGTTCCCGCTTCACCTTAGGTTAAATCTCTGCGCACGCTTCTCCCTAACGCCAGATCGCAAGCTGGGGTTCAACGATACTTATCACTAGATCTACCGATGCCCAGCTAGTCATCTTGGTTACACGTAAGGGTAGGTTTAAGAGGTGTGTTCTCATCATTCGGGAGCATTTATGCTCATTAAAAACCATCTTTCAAGAGGAAAACTTTTAGGGTTTAGGTTTTAAAGCTAAATGAAGATCTGGTTTGCGAAATGACTATATGTCATGCTCCCCAACGCGAGGAAAAGACTCGAGGACATGTCGGTTAACTTAGAACCCTAAGCCTAGTGGCCCGAGACTTCAAGGAATTCTCTCTTAACTTTTTACTTCAAGTTATTTCTAGTTTTCAACCATTCACCCACACTGTTTTTCACAAACCCTTAAAAATCCAACGAGATAACACCATTTTCAATACACTGCAACTCTTCTCTCACGAAGAAAACGCATCCCCGTGTTCGAATTAGAGCTGTCATACCGCAAGAGCTTTGCCACGCCGCAGGAAATCCGAGGATATAAATTTGCTGATTCCAACACGCACTCGGGCCTAATGAATCAAATGGCGCTCATTAGGGATGGTGGCCCTGCTGAGAGATAGGTCGTGAAACTCGCGATCCACATCACAAGTATCAGTGAATTTCATTTCTTTTATTTACTATTTTTTCCCCACTCGTTGTACTTCACTCAGAGGAGCTTGGTAAATTTACCACAGGAGCTTGAAATTTCTCTAATCGTGCGTAATCGTTTCTTCCTCGTTTTGATTTTAGCCACATTCACCTGTGGCAACTTTGTTTTTTACTGGCTTCTTGTTTGGTTGTGTGTCCATAGTAGCTTATGCAAGGGGACGTAAACACCGCAGCAGCATGGAAAGGCTAAGTGCTCCAAGCCACAAGGATGGGTACCACACACTGACAAACCGGATGGAGACCCCACCCAAGAGCAAAGAGAGCCAACAAGGGGTTCAAAGGGAGCCCAATGCCTACAGGTCAATGAGGGATCACATACACCCACCAAGGGTGAGTGCACCCTTCATGCATTATACCTCCCAATGATGTAGCGTTGAGGCCTTATCTCAGGCCCCGTCCCGACTTTTCATGGTGATGGAAAACAAAAATCCACAGCACACAGCATTCTGGATTGGTGAAGTTTGCACAAATTTCAAAAGAGGGCGAATTGAGCATGGAGATACTGTTGAAAGCTTTCCCATTGACCCTAAAGACAAAGCCAAAATTTGGCTTAATCTACTCAAGGCCAAGGACCATCAAGAATCGCGAGCCAAGAGAAAGTGTACTGAAGAAGTTCTTCAAGGCCCACAAATCAACATTTGAAGAGGCAAAATCTACACCTCAGCCATGACAATTGAGAAATTTGATCAATGTTTGAAAGCATCTGAAACCACCAATGCATGCCCACACCATTTCGAGCACGTGGATGTTGGTAAACCATTTTATGATGGAATGTTCCTTCCAAGGAACAACTTCTAGAGACCATGTGTGGGGTAGAGGACTTCCTCAGCAAAAGAATCCCGATGAAGCCATGACTTCCCACTATGTAGTTGAAACCTCCAAGGGATGGATGAACTCAACCCAAGGAAGGTGTATTTAATTAAGCACACAAGAACTCCAAGGGGAGTGCATTATTCACCGATAGAGATGGAAATGAAAGCCAAGTTATTTCAATAGAAGATCGGGAAGAGCTGTGTTCAAATCATCATGAGGTACAAGAAGTAACTGAAACACCGGCACCTCTCCAATCCTGTTTTAATTTCCAAACCACTAGTCACCCGCAGAGATCAATTGCTCAATCGTTCCCTCCGTAAGGGATTTGATGCAAGACAAACATAGTGGATCAAAGTAAAATCTAATAAATGCTCCATATGGGAATACCTACAATCCGGATTTGAGGAACCATCCTAAATTATCAGGGAAGTCAAAACCCCCAACTAATAATTCTAATAGTTCACAAAGAACAACAACCCCACCTCGGCCCCCAGAGCAAGCCATTGTAAATTTGAGCAAGATAAGGGGTCACTTTTGTGGAAGAACAAGACAAAGGATGTTGTAATTAATAAGAAAATTAAAACGCTAGAAGGCACTCTCAACAAAAATTGGGGATTTAATTCGTAGTACTCAATCTCCTGTGTTAACTAACCGGAAGAAGCAGGTAAGAAAAGGGAAATTCCTGCATTAATAACCAACCTTTGGGGGACTACGTGAAGTGAGCTCCTCCAAAGGACCGAATTCAAAATTGAAACGAGGTCAAGGCAATCATCAGTTAATCGAGGAGTGGCAAAGAGCTTACAAAGCCATCACCTAAGGCAATAGACCTGTGGCAGGAAGCCAGGATACCGAACTGCAGGAGGTAGTAACTGCGCATCTGAGAAAAAATAAGCCATCCACTCTTCCCTAATCATTATGCACCAAAAGAAGCCACACCGCTGAAATTTTAGAAGTGTCGAGGCAAGTAAAGTCAACACTTCTTACTTGACACACATGATCAAGCAAGTCCCTACCTATGCAAAATTTAAAGGACTTCAGGTACGAAGGAAAAGAGGGCTAAAATGTCGACAGAAAAGCCTTCATGATCGAACAAGTCTGCCATTATCCAATGCAAAGATTCCAGTGAAATATAAAGACTCTTTACTGGGTCTCGACCATCTCGCTAATATAGGAGGCACTTTGCGCGAGAAAGCACCGTTGATCTCGGGAGGAAGCGTGGAATCTCCTCCCATCATTCTCACGATAGTCAATCAAAATAATCAAGGGGACAGTGGAAGATGTCCTGATATTAGCGATAAGTCTTCTACTATCCAGTAGATTTTGTTGTACTTGACACAGAACCAGCAGCAGCAGGGGCCAATTATGTACCCCATCATCTGGGAGACTATTCGCCACCTCCAATGCAATTATCACTCGCGTAAATGGTGTCATGCAACTCACCTTCTAAACATGACCTGTGAGCTTAACATTCCACCTAAGTAAAAAGCACATGCATCAAGTGAAGATGTCCTTAAGAAGTATGCATCATTGACACCATCCAGAACGTCGATCACATGAGGCCGATATACTAAATGAAGAGTCAGACCGAAAGTGTAAGAGCAAAGCAGGAAGTTGGACATGAAATCAAGGCAGGACACTGGAGAAGAAAACATGAAATTCTCGCTATCTCAGAATCGAAGAGGAAGTCAAGAGCCCTAGAAAATGTAGCTCAAGCCCTTGCCTGAGTCAAGTATGCTTATTTGAAGACCATGAGCAATGCATAAGGGTCATTTCAAATTTCTTGCTCAAAGACTCCGCACAGAGGGTAGCCCACGCAAGTCCTCAACGTAACAAGAAAGCTCCTCGGGTGGAAAATCACGATTCAAGGGCATTACCAACAAGATGCACCCACCACATCTACTTAGAGGAGGAGGCAAAGTCACAGGCAACCACCTAAGAAGGTCGGGAACCCACATACATGCAGGGGCGAGCCAGAGTGTGGTCTTAAAGTTACTGCAAGTCAGCATCTCGCCCACAACATATACACCTATCACACACACAAACATGATCCGCAATGGGGCAACAACGTGTAAGGACTTCACCTAAGAAATCGTGGGCAACCACCGTGCATAATGAAAAAGGAGAGGAGATACCCACTTGCCTTTACCACCTGACGGAGGGTATGCATACCATCGGTTACAATGAAGTAACACCTAAAGATCACTTTCCTCTTCCATTCACTGATCAATCGTCGAGGAGGATTTTCAAGCAATTCTTCTATTGTTTCCTCGATGGTCTGTGATATCAAATTCGAGATTGTCGGCAGAGGACCAGGAAAAGACAACTTTCACATGCCCATTTGGCATGTATGCATACAGGAGGATGCCCTTTGGCCTTTGTAATGCCCCTACCACATTTCAATGATGTATGCTCAGCATTTTCAGCAATTTTGTAAAACGCATTATGGAGGTTTACATGGACGATATTACAATCTATGGAGGGAGTTTTAAGGAGTGCCTAATCAACCTGGAAACCAACTCGCATAGTGCATGGGGAGAAAACCTAAGCAATGAATCACGTAGTCACTATTTATGGTCACCAGCATTGATTGGGGCATATCATTTCCTGAGAAAGGAATCGGAGTCATATAAAGCAAAGTTGACTTGATTTAAACTGCCTCCACCCACGAATGTCAAGACTGTGAAGCAATTTTTGGGGCATGCAGGCTTCTACAGGAGGTTCATACAAGACTTCTAAAAAATTGCCAAGCCTCTTTATAAGCTTCTAGAAAAAGATGCTAAGTTTTAATAGGATTCAGAATGCCAACAAAGGTTTGAGGAGCTCAAGGCTTATTTAACCACTGCACCAATAGTGAGGGCCCGTAACTGGAAATTGCCTTTCGAGGTTATGTGCGATGCAAGTGACCTCGCCTGGAGCAAATTCTGGACAAAGAGCACATGAAAACTCCAGGAGGTGGTTTACTATGCTAGCAAAACACGGAATTTAAGCATGAGGAATTCATACACTACCACCGAGAAAGAATTGTTGGCAGTAGTTTATGCCCTGGACAAGTTTTGTGCTTATTTGATAGGGGTAGATATAATTATCTTCACAGATCATTCAACTTTGAAATATCCGTCACTACAAAATGCCATACAGTTTATCAGGTGAGTCCTTACCATGTGAATTCAACCCAGATTCGGGATAAGAAAGGGGTAGAAAATGTTGTTGCTGATCACCTCTGCATCAACTATAGCACACAACACCCATAACTCCCCAATCTATGACGAATTCCTGCAGGAGTTCACCACCATGGGACGCGTTCCTCGTTTCTTACTCCACATCACAACTTTAAAGAATGTGGAGCTGCCAACATACTAAAGAATAGATAAGAAGTTCATGCAAAAGTCCACTCCTACTATCAGGGGAAGAACCCGTTTGTTCAAATATTGTGCCGATCAAATAATCAAAAGTGTGTGCCTAAGGAGAACAATCAGTATTATTCAATGATCACATGACAAGGTCGCGGTCATTTCACTTTCCAGAAACACAATGAAGGTGCCGTAGGCAAAGTTTCTATCGCCATCTTTGTTTGGCGATTTTACACCATATGCAAACAATGCGACAAATGCCAAAGGTCAGAAAATCTCGCCGCCATATGATGCCATCAATCCTATCTTCCGTTGTCGAGTTATTCGACGGTTGGGCATCGACTTCACGGGACCATTTCCATTTCCTTCCGCATATACTTACATTTTCAAAGGAGTTGACTATGTGTCATGGGTGGAAGCAAAGACCGTGCAGAGCAAAGCCAGACCACAAGACCGTATTGAAATTCTTAAAGGAGAACATTTTCTCCGATTCTGGTTCCCAAAGCCATAATCGCGATGGCGTCTTCACATTTCTCGCAACAAACCTCGAGAATCTCCTATCCAAGTATGGTGTCAAGAATGTGGCCACCCCTTATCATCCTCGCACTCGCGCCAAGTAGAGCTAGCCAACGTGAGAAATCAAGACCATATTGATGAAAGTGGTGAATCCTTAAACAGAAAGGATCGGGTCTCAAGATCTCAATTCCTCGCGCATACGTAACCGCATACAATACCATCCTGAATCTCCCCATCGCCCAGTTTATGGTAGCGCATGCCACCGCCTCGTGGAAATTGAATATAAGGCGTGTGGGCAATTAAAACTTGAACTGGCATGGGAAGAGCTAGCCTTAAAGACTCCGATCTCAACGAAGCTGAGGAGCTAGAATGACTTACCAATTCAAAATTGCGAAGGACAAATTAAAGAGAAGTGGCATGATCGGCTCATGGCAGAAAAGAACACAGCAGAGGACGAGTCCTACTCTATGACTCCAAACTCCACCTTTTAAGACCCAGCTCAAATTAAAGATGGATTGGACCATTCATGTTGTGTTTATACCCAATGGATGGTGAACTACTCAATCAAAATGATGATAGAGTGTTCCAGGTCAATGGACGGAGAGTGAAACCTATATTTGTGTGTTTACCAAACGGGGAGAAATTCTCTCCTAGACCTCCATGGACCTCATTTCACATTTGGGAGTGGCACGCGGTGTCTGAAGCCATTATTCAGCCTTAGTCTTGTTTCGTTTTAGTTTTGTTATTAATCATTGTGATCGGTTGGGTGACTTGTTTTCTTTCTCTTGGCGGCGGCGGCATCGATCCTCCTCCGGCACCTCGGTGAGATGATTCTTCATCGACCACTCTTTGAAGGTACCACTTCCTCAAACCTGCGCCATTGCACATGATGGCATACTTGGTTGGGGGGAGGATGAATGTTGGAAGTGAAATTCATCTTCTTGATTCTGATTTTTCTTGTACCACTGCTCAACAAAGCCCGTTTTTGTATATTTAGAGAGACATTTGTTTGCTTCTTTTACCAAAAGCTAAAAATTTTGAGAAATGCACCTTTATATATATAATAATACCACTCTATTTTTCTACACTTTTGCATCTCATTTTGCCCCTATAGTTTAGTGGTTTTGCCTTTCCTGTAAATTGAAAAGTTGAAGTACATGTGCTTCCATCAATGCTAAATTGGCCATGCTTGGTGTAGGTTGTTGAATTAGGTTGAGACCGCAGTGATCAACCTTGTCTTCCACCATTATCTAGCCACACACAGTGCACATGGAGTTTTAAAATTACATAGTTGAGGTTACATACCCCTTACTTTACAAAACCGGCCTTGGCTTCGTTGCGACCTATAATGAGTTAAGTTCCCAGAGAAGAAGGCAGTAAAAGTCTTCGAAAGAAAAAAGAAAAAAAAAGGGGATAGAAAGTCGTGGTGCTTTGCCTTGGAAACCCGAGCACGATCCGAGGGTCTGACGAAAGCCTTTAAAAACTGGTGCCCCTAAACCAGCGGTTGGGAGCCCGCAGGCCTAATGCTCATTACATGGGTGGATGGGTGGAGTTTAGCGAGCTGTGGGTGCTGGATTCTCAAAATCATTCGAAGTGCGGGGTGGAAGCCTGCTTAGGTTCGTGGTCGAAGATCACTTTTCGACTTGATGCCCTAAACCTTAGTTGGTTAGGAGTCATCGGTGGATCCAGATTACCACGGACTTTTGGTGTCGAGTTTTCAAGCATTGCCTGTCTGATAAGGGTGTGTGAATAGAGTGGAGACTAAATCCTATTTAGGATGGTCCGGTCTAGGCATTGGCGGTAGTTTGGTTAGGGGAGGGGGGGAGGTAGCTTGGCAGGCTTATTGGTGACAAGCGATCACTTAGATTTCGTGGAAGTTCAGGCCGATTTTGAATGAACATTGCTCTGAAACTTTTTCCTGTATGGCACTCGTTCTTCCAAGCTGGTTTTTATGCAGTGTCCCAAGTTTTCAACTGAAGGTAAGGCCTCGCTTTTATACACACTTTTGAAAAGACAATCCCTTTGCATGCATATACCGTATTGATCTTCCTTTTATCATCATTTAAGGACTAGCAATGTGCTCTGCTAGGGGAGTGATTAGTGCCCAAATAGTGCTATTTTAAGCCCTATTATAACAGGTTTTAAACACTTTTTGTGTACTAATCGACTTTAATAACTCAATTGATGCATTGAGGTCCCGGCTTTGCTACTGATCACATTTTGTAGCTATATTATTGTAGTTTTGCAGGACAAATACCTCATTATCTTCAATCCGATTCAAACACACGAACTTGGAGCCAAATTCAAGATGCATGATCAAGCAGCGTACTGGAGCAAAAATGTCACGAGGGAAGGATCGTTGAAAACATACAGGAATTCGCAGGTTGCGAAATTTCGCAACCTTCGCAACCCGTCGTCGATCGCTTGACCCGCTGCTTCGCTTTCGCATAACTTTCGCTTTAATGTAATTTTGGTTCCTTTATACATTTTTGTAATTTTTATAATGGTGCACCTATATAAGCTCAATCTTGCTTGTAAATCCCAATCAACTTTCGGCCCATCAATCAATCAATAAAATCAGTACCTAAGCTTCCTCTCCCTGATCGGTTTTGTGATTTTCTCCCTTTCCTTCACTTTCGCATTTTTCTCACAAACACCCTTGATGATGATAAATCAAGGGATGCTCTGCTAAAACCCCTCATCCTTGAAGGGGAAGGCCACTGAGTGTTGGTTTTGAGGCAAGCTGCATGTTCTCATGCTTTTCATGCATGTATTTAAGGGTATTTGTGTTCCTGCTTCTCACCTTAGGTTAAATCTTTTAGGCATGCTCTCCCTAACGTGTATTTGGCAAGCTTTTTGGGTTCAATGGATACTTATCACTAGATCTACTAATGCCCAGTTAGTTGTCTCCTATTAGTTATTGAAGGGTAGGTTTAAGAGGTGTACTCATCGTTTGGGGAGCATTTATGCTCATTAAATACCATCTTTCTTAAGAGGAAAACTTTTAGTGGTTTTAGTTTTAAAGATAAATGAAGATCCTGTCGAAATGACTATATGTCATGCTCCCCTAACGTGAGAAAAGACTCAAGGACATGTCTAACTTAAACCTCTAAGCCTAGTGGCCCGATGATCAAAGAATTCTCTTAACTTTACCTGCTATTTAAAGTTTTCAACCATTCACCCTCTAATTGTTGCACAACCCTTAAAACTTAAACGTCCACCATTTTCAATACACTACAATCCCCTCTCTCTCACGAAGAAAACCCATCCCCTGCTCACCCTAGAGCCACTATGATCGCAATAGCTACACAAGTAGTAGTAGAATCCAGGATATAAATTGCTGATTCCAACACCTACTCGCCTAATGATCAACTCGTTGAAAATTGGCAGAGCACTTTCGCAACCCTGTAATTTTCACTGATCCTTCCCTCCTTCATCATTTTTGCTCCAAATTTCCTCTGGTTCGATCATGCATCTTCGAATTTGGCTCGGGTTCATCATGTTTGAATCGAATTAAAGATAATGAGGTATTTGTCCTGCAAAACTACAATAATATAGATATAAAATGTGATCAGTAGCAAAGTCGGGACCTCAATGTATCAATTGAGTTATTAAAGTCAATTAGTACACAAAAAGTGCTTAAAACCTGCTATAACAGGGCTTAAAATAGCACTATTTGGGCACTAATCAAGATAAGCCAGGTTCAGCTTCTACAAGTAGGTGGCATGCCTTACCGTATGATCTTGCATGTGGACATTCCCAAGGGCGTCTTGAAAGCTGTTCAATAAGCCCCTAAACTATCATCAATTTTGTTCACCCAGTCTTTCCTCGTCACATTAACTGTCTTTTATAAGATTTTCTTGATCTCCCTATTCGACACCTCAGCTTGCCCATTTCTTTAGGGGTGGTATGTAAGTGACACCCGATGCTTCACCCCGTATTTGGCCAGGAGCGATGCAAATAGCTTGTTACAAAAATGGGAGCCTTCATCTCTAATTACCAATCAAGGAGTCTCGAACCTTGAAAAGATGTTACTCTTGATGAAACGTGGTACCACTTTGGCATCATAAGTAATGGTTGGAATGGCTTCCACCCACTTGGACATGTAGTCCATTGCCAAAAGTATGTACTTATTCCCATAGGACGATGGAAACGGACCCATAAAGTCAATGCCCCAGACATAAAAAGGTTCTACTTCTAGAATATTCGTCAATGGCATTTCATTTCGTCGTCCAATGTTCCCAATCCTTTGACATTGATCACAGGACTTTGCAAACAAGTGTGCATCTTTGAATATCGATGGCCAATAAAAACCCGATTGCAGTACCTTAGCCGTTGTTCTCTGTCCATTGAAATGGCCCCTACACTCTAACAAGGGCAGTATGCAGATTCACTCCACTTTTCTAAGACACACCTTCGAATAATTCGACAAAGACACTTACTTAAAGAGGATTAACTCTTCCCAGAAATAGCGCTTCACTTCTGCAAAGAATATTCTCTTTTGTTGAAATGTGAGGTCAGGAGGAATAATAATCAATTAAAAGATAATCGCTATGCCTAAGAAACCATGGGATGTTTCTACATGTGACAGAGCTAGTATATATTCATCCGAACGTAGGTCATCAATCCGCAAATGATGTTTCAAGACTGCTTTTGAGTTTCCACTGATGCATGGTCACTACCATTTTTTGGAACCCTTCTTTCTCAAATCTCCACATCAAATTATTTTAATGAGCACCCACTAATAAGCCTAGGTTTCAGGCTCTTCTTAGTCATTAAGTATTTGATTGTGGAATGATCCGTGAACACAATAACTTTGTTTCCTATAAGATAAATTCTGAATTTGTCAAAGGCAAATACAATAGCTAACAATTCTTTCTCTGTTGTGGAGTAATTGAGTTGCGCATCATTCAACGTTCGACTAGCATTGGCATAGAGGTCTTCTTTCTTTTTTTCTCTGGCCCAAAACGACCCCAATTGCAAAGTCGTTTGCATCGCACATAAGTTTGAATAGAAGATTCCAATATGGAGCGACTACTATAGGGGTCGAGGTCAACTTCTTTTTCAGCAACTCAAAAGCATTCATGCATGGCTCATTGAACTAAAATTGAACACATTGCATAAGAAGATTAAACAAAGGTTTTGAAACTTTGGAGAAATTGATGAATACCTATAAAACTCTAAGGTGGGCCAAGAAACCACATACCTCACTGATACGTGGAGGTGGCGCTTCATGATCTCAATCTTGGCTTGATCAACCCCACCTCTTTTCTGATATGCGATGCCCTAATACTCATGTCTTCACCATAAAGTGGCACTTTTCCCTAATTTAAAATCCAAATTTGTTTCCCGCACCTTTCGCATCAAAGTCGATTATGGAGGCGTGGCCATCAAATGCGTAAACCCAATCACCGAGAAATCATCCATGAAGACTTCAATGGATTTTACCATGTCCAAAATACCGCCATCATACATCTCTCGAAAGGTTCCTCGAAAGACATACACCCAAATGGCATTCTCTGAAAGCGAAAGTGCCAAGGGCATGTGAAGGTGGTCTTCTCGATCTTCTCACAATGGTGATCTGATTGTATCCCGAGTATCCATCCAAAAGCGTATACTCATTTCCGCGAGTCGACCTAACATCCGATCAATAAATCAAGTGGAAATCCAGCCCTTCTCGTCACTTTGTTCGCTCCCAGAGTCAATACAAATTCTCCATCCTCGTAATCGTCGTCGGAGCAAGCCATTTTTCTCATTTATTATCACCGTAGTTCCTCCTTTCTTAGGCAACACCTGAACAGGGCTCACCCATGAATTGTCAGAGATGGGGTATATCACTCCCGCATCTAACCATTTAAGTACCTCCTTCCGAAATACCTCTTTCATTGAAGGATTTAAGCGTCTCTGGGCATCCACTGTTGGCTTGCTATCTTCCTCTAACAATATCCTATGCATACACATAGATGGCTCCGATCCCTTTATATCGCCCAGTGGACAATCCACCACTTCCTTATGCTCCTAAGGATATGCACAATTTCTCCTCCTCCATGGTAGAGGAGAATGAAATGATAACCTGTGGTGCAGGACTCTCCCAAGATAAACGTGTGATCTCAAAAATGATCGGGAGTTGCTTCTCTTCCATAATGGGCTTCAACAGAGGAGTCAATCTGGCTCGGGCTAGCTCCCCAAAGACCAAAGTACTTTCTTCATTCGGCCGAAAGAATCCATCCATTTTACATACCCTGAACCGTCTCCCATCTTCGGGTGAGGAAGGGTCATCATGAGCTCATTAGTCTTCAATGGTTCTATGAACCACTGGCTAGGACACTATAGCCTCTAGCATATCCACTGTAAGAAACTACCTGTGATCATGTGGATGCTTAATGGAATTGAAAACATTGAATGTCACTTCCTCTTCTTGAACTCTCAACCTCAATTCACCCTTTTACACATCAATCATTGCCCTTCCTGTGGCTAAGAATGGTCGTCCAAGGATGATTGGGACCTCTTTATCTTCTTGCATGTCTAGAATGATGAAAATTGCAGGAAAGATAAAATTTTCCACTTTGACTAACACATCCTCTATGATACCACGCAGATGAGTTAGTGACCGATCTGCTAACTGCAAAGTGACTGTCGTCGGACGCGCTTCTCCTAATTTTAGTTTCTTAAAGATCGACCATGGCATAAGATTAATGCTCGCACCAAGATCACACAGGGCTCTTTCAAATATTGCATTCCCAATAGCACATGGGATTGTGAAGCTACATGGATCTTTCAACTTAGGGGGCAACTTCTTTTGCAATATAGCACTACATTTGATAGGCGTATTTTGTGATGTGTATATAAAATTATGCAGAAAATATAAAAGGGATACTTATTCCAAGGCAAGTATATGCTTTTCAAGTAATAAAGTGTATCTAAGTATGAATATCAATCCACACGGAAATGGAGATGCTAAGTACAAAATTAGAATACTTCTATAATATCCAAACTAACAATTGTGATAGTAAATAGAATCTTTAAACTAAACTAATTACCCTAAATCTAACTAATGAAGTTCTGAATCAAGGGATACTCAAGAGACCATAAATCTCTAGGTACTTGGTGCACCTGACAATCCTCTAGATCTAAAGTCAAAATTCTACTCTATTGTTTTATGAAAATGCTTCCAAGGCGACTCTTGTCTAATTTAATTATAAGCCTCTCTCGAGGTCGACACCTACCAACTACCATCAGGTCTTTGCTTCAAGCTCAACCCCAAGCATTAGAGATGCTTTAAGATCCAAAAGTCTCACACGCCTCCTAATTACTCGATAATTTTCTACACTACCAGTTAATTAGGTTGATTCATCTATGTCTAGTCTTTACCCCTTCTCATCTTGCAAAGAACCACTCACCACATTGAGATTAGCTTAAATCAATATGTAAATAGAACCAAGTATGAATCAATAGAGGTGCATTCACAAGAAACAATAGAAAATGAACATTAACAAATAGATATAAAACTCATATGTTCAATACACAACCAAAAACCCGATCTACGAATTTAAAGCATGATAGAGGTTTGATACATCATAAACTTAGATAAAACATGAGAAAAGAGGAAGAAACTATAATGATCAAATGATGTTGAGTTTCGGATTTTCTTCCACAAATCTCATGATCTTCTCCCAAATCTTAAAAAACAGCTCCCAACCTCCTCCTTTGTCCCAAAGTGTGGACAAAGTCCCCTCCGAGCCCTAGTCAGCCCCTTTCGCCCTTTCTTCGGGTTTGAGCTAAAACCCTCCATTATGTGGGCTCAAAATGGGCTAAAATCCACCTGTAACCGACTAACGTCGCGACGTCGCGCAGCAACGTCGCACGTCGGGATGCTCGCTTCGCAACGTTGCGACGTTGGTTCTCAACGTCGCGACGTTGCTGCAGTCTCCTGTTTTTGCTCTAACTTCGTAAGGCCATAACTTTGCCTGCTACGAACCCCATTTGGGTGTTCTTGTACCAAGTAGAAAGCCTTAGTATAGAATCCATCCATATATGGCTTGGATGCAATATGATCATATGATTTCTGAAAAGTCAAAATATTGTAGCCTCCTGCTGAAGGTGCTGCAATGTTTTCTGATTTTCTTCAAGTTTTGGAACTTAGACATAATTTCTTGTTCGAACTCCAATTTTGGTGTTCTTGGTATCCCTGGAAAGCTCTTGAAGTGTAGAATCCATAAATATATGGATTGATGCAAAAGGATCTTATATGATATCTGAAAACGTCAAAATTCAGTAGCCTCTCCAGCTGCTTTTGTAGCAGTTTTTCCAAATTCAATTTTGGTACCCACCAAATGGATGACCCGACCATAAGTATGAACTTTTAGAGCATTAGGGCACTTATTTAACATAAAACACTAGAAAAACTAACTAAAGCATAGAGATAAAATGAGTATTTAAGTGATACCATCACACCTCTAAACTTAAATTCTGCTTTTGTCCCTAAGCAATAGACCAACTCAAAAAACAAAACAAAAATTGAAAATGACATGAACTAAAATAATGAGATGAGTATGATAACATGATTCAAATGAAGAACTTCAAGTGAACACAATTTAGCAATATTAGCCTTTTCAACCAAAATTTAGGATCCTTAAACTTTTAAACTTTCTAAGGAACATGGCAAAGCAAAGCATGGTGAGCAAAGCAAATCAACCCCCCAAGTCCGCAGTGACCTTTCCCAAGGAAACTAAGTGTAGGTGATAGCATGATCTTCAGTGTATAGCAAGGTCCTAGCACCCCCAAACTTAAGCTCAACTCACCTATTTGGAAGAAGCTAACTAAGAAAGGATAAGAACGCACCCTTTTTATTCATACCAAAATACCTAAAAATTTCCTAAATACCTAAAAAAATGAAGGAGAACTAGTGCCAAGAAGTTTTAGATGAGTGTTCCTGTAGCGGGGATCCATTGGTGACTCCCCACCAGTTGGTTAAGGGCACCAGGCATTAAATTCCCTTCAAACTTCACCCCGAACACTCAACCAAACTCAAAGGCCCTAAGTTGTGGGAAGGATCCATCTTCTGTCCGATGTAGCGGGCAAAGGAAGTCAATGACTACTAGTCGGGCTTAGGCATTAGGCTTTGAAAGGCCCTCGGATCGTGCCCGGATTCCGATTGATGATCCACTTATTCTAATTCATGCTTCTTTTTTTTTTTTTTTACAATTTTTTCTTTTTTTTCCTTCTTTTCACTTTTTCTATTGTTTTTGTATATTTTTTTTTTAAGTCAAACATGGCAATCCTCTTTTGATTAGGTGTCTCATCACTTAGGTGGTTAGAATCCCCAAGGTTAGTTGAAATCAAGGCAAAAGGGTCCAGGACCAAGGTATACAAAGGAGATCAAAAGTGTGTGTGTGATAGATTCCTTGAGAAATAGCTTCTTGAAGCACAATGGAGGTGACTAAGCTGTCACCCATCACCAAGCAAGTATACAATTCCGTGATCATTTAAACCTAAGGGTCCTATTCCTCTTACACTTGGTATTTTTGAATAGTTGTGTTCAAAATGACCTCTACTAGCCAACAAGGCATCAAACTAATTATACGAGACACAAAATAAATAAAATAAAGAATGAAAAACACATGCAACTAACAAGCAAACAACTAACTAAAACAGGTAAGGAGATACAAAAGTTGGATTTTGGAAATTTTTTTTTTTTTAACGATTTCTTGAATTCACCCCCCAAACTTGAAATGAACATTGTCCTCAATGTGAAACAAAAGCAAGAATGGATAATGAGTACTCCCGAGGTTGATCAAGTCTCCGGAAGGTTCCAATGAATATGGCTCATTTGGAGGCAAAGAGAGGTGTTAAGAGGCTAGACTTAAGTCCAAAAACAAGGATGCTTGAATATGGCTCTCCTTGGTTCTTGTCGCCCGAATTATCAACTTCAAGCTTTCTCAAGCTTTAGCTTCCAAAACCAGATTTGAATCCCCAAAACCTGAAATTAAAAACTAAAACACAAAAACAAAATCAAGCACGAAAATTTATTAAAAAAACTCAAAACTAATCAAGCAAATAGAAAAAGAAAAGAAAACATTTTAAGCTCGGGCCGCCTCCCAAGGAGCCGTCCGCTTTTTTCGAGTCCAAATTTGCACTCTACCAACTACTTCGGACAGGGTTGGTGCTTTGCCTCCATCCTTCTAAGAGAGTATAGTTGTGCCCAATCACAGAACTTGAGCACATAGTCTTCCGCCAATCTTATTATTTTTTATTTCTATTTTTTAATTCTTTGTTTACAATGGTTCCTCTCAATTCATTGTCATGAACGATGTACTCATCCACCTCGGAATTTGGGGACTGCTCTTCTCATTTCAATTCTTCATGCATCTCACCCCATAAAGTCATCTCCTAAAGGTCTCTACAACCTCCTTTACCTTTTCATATGATCTCGAGAAGTTGACTCTTTTTCCTCCTTTTCAACTAAGTCTTTCAAGCTCTCGCATCATCCCTCCTCCACTTTTGAAGCTTCTCAAGTTCTTCATTACCTCTTGAAGTGATTTCCTCTTAATAATAGCTCCAGTTTTCTTCTTCTGTATTCACCCCAAGAGTAGATGGCGACTCTCATGTTGTCCTTTTAAAGGACATTGTAGCCATATTCTCTTGTTCATTCATATATTTTGCCACTAGTTCTTCTATACTCATACTCTCCTCTTCTTTAGGGTTGTTCTTTCTCAAATGTAAGTTGAGTACTCAGAAGTGGCCATCGAGCCATCTCTTCTTTCAAGCTAGTCAAAATGGTGTATGCTGCATTTGAACATTAGCCCTTGTCAATTCCATGAATTGAACTTGAGATGTCACACATTCAACATGAACTCTTTTCATTTCAATTAATGCTACCTCTAACTTTGTCATTCTCTCATGTGGAGGTTGACTTATCTCATTTGGATTAAAAAACTGAGGCAACCCAACTTGAGAGTAGTCCATTCATCCATTGATCTTGAAAATCTGTGGTCAGGCATGGTAAATGCAAATTTTGAGTTCTTCTTAATTCATCCATAGTTTCAGCTTGATCTTCTTCGACTCAGGAGTGTGCTGAATGGTATAGCTTGTATTCCATGAGGTGGTCGCGGTGGCTCCATCTGTGGCTCATGATTGCTCAAGTATGGGGTGTACCTCCATATTGAGCATAATCCATTGATCCATATGGTTGCCACACTGACTCTGACTTGAGTTGTCAATCTCTTTGATGCTCATCACCAATCAGCCGTGATTCTTAGCTGTCGCTTCAAGGCGAGCCAATGCATTTGTCAACTCGATGATAGGATCCATTGTGATTTTAACCTGAAAATTTATGCAAAAGAAAACAAAAAAGTATCAAAAAACTCAAAAACCACACAAATATAAACATAAAAAATGTTTGAAGTATTAAAGAAGCACTTAGTATTGATATTAGCATAAAACACCGACTGCAAGAACGCTACCAAAAACTTGATAGGCGTATTTTGTGATGTGTATATAAAATTACAGAAAAAATATAAAGGGCGCCCTATTCCGCTCAAGTATACGCTTGTCAAGTAATAAAGTATACCTAAGTACTAAGCATCGATCCACGTGGAAACGGGGATGCTAAGTACAAAAATTATAATAATTTCTAATATCCAAACTAACAATTGTGATAGTAAAATAACTTAAAACTAAACTAATTAAATTTCTAAATCTAACTAAGAAGTTCGCAACTAAGGGATACCAAGAGAGATTATAAATTCCTAGGGTACTGGTAATCTGACAACTCTCTTAGATCTAAGTCAAAATTTACTTCATTGTTTTATGAAAATGCTTTCCAAGGCGACTCTCTTGTCTAATTTAATTATAGTTTCCTCTCGAGGTCGAATAACCTACTGTCCAACACGAGTCTCTCAGGCTTCCATCAACCCTGCCATTAGAGATGCTTTAAGATCCAAAGTCTCACACGCCTCCCACTACCGATAATTTCTACACTACCAGTTAATTAGGTTGATTCATCTATGTCTAGCTACTCCCTTCTCGTAGATCTTGCAAAGAACCACTCACCACATTGAGATTTAGCTAAGAAATCAATATGTAAATAGAACCAAGTATGAATCACTAGAGGTGCATTCACAAGAAACAATAGGAAAATGGAACATTAACAAATATATATAAAACTCATGTTCAATACACAACTAAACCCTAGATCTACGAATTTAAAAGCATGAAAGAGGCTCGATACATCATAAACTTAGATAAACATGAGAAAAGAGGAAGAAGAAACTATAATGATCAAATGATGGTGAGTCTCGATTTTCTTCCACAAATCTCATGATCTTCTCCCCAAATCTTCAAAAACAAATTCCCAACCTCCTCCCCGTCCCAAAGTGTGGACAAGTCCCTTCTCCGAGAGCCCTAGCCGCTCCTTCTCTTCTCTTTCTGCCTGAGCTTAAAACCCCCATTACGGGCTCAAACGGGCAAAACCACCCAAAACGACTCAACGCCGCGACGTCGCGCGAAGAACATCGCACGCCGAGATGCTCGTTTCGCAACGCCGCGACGCCGTTCTCAACGCCGCCGACGCTGCTGCACCCCCGCATTCCAACCGTAAGGCCATAACCGCTATACGAACCCGATTTGGGTGTTCTTGGTACCGCTGGAAAGCTCTTGAAGTGTAGAATCCATCCATATATGGCTTGATGCACAATATGAGCTCATATGATTTCTTGAAAAGTTAAAATACAGTAGCCTCCTGCTAAAGGTGTCAGAATGTTTTCTGATTTTCTTCAAGTTTTGAACTGCATAACTTCTTTGTTCGAACTCCAATTTGGTGTTCTTGGTATCCTTGGAAAGTTTTGAAGTGTAGAATCCATAAATATATGGATTGATGCAATAGGAGCTTATATGATATCTGAAACGTCAGTATTCAAAAGAGCCTCCCAGCTTGCTTTTGTAGCGCTTTTCCACCAATTTTGCACAATTCCAACAAATGGATGACTCCGATCATAAGTTTTTAGAACATTAGAGGCACCAATGCTCTCCTTTCTAAAAAAACTAACTAAAGCATAGAGATAAAATGAGTATTAGATACTCATCAACATTCTTATGGCTCCTTATGATCATAGATCTCTGACTTCCTTCTTGGACAAGACGTCCTTCATGAATTTCACATATCCCAAATTTATCGAAATTAGCTTTGCTTAAAATGGGATGTTGATGTAAACTTTTGAAGATATCCATGAACCTACCAAGCCTTGTCAATGCAATTTCTTTCTCGAGTCTCTATGGATCTGAAGATAATAGGCTTTCTCATCATACATAGGTTTAAGCTTCAACTTTCTGGTATGTAAAGGACTGGTTTCTTCTAACTTTTCAGCATCTTGACCTTGACTTTGCTTTTCTCACTTCCATGATTCATCCTATTCTTGGGCCTTACTTGTTATTCAAGTCTTACCACTCATAAGGGTTATAGCTTTGCAGTGCTCCTTTCTATCTCTCCTTGGGTTGACCTCTAAAGTACTAGGTAGATTTTAATTGTGCCTGCATCATCGCAAGCCATTTGGCCCATTTGGACCTCCTAATTTCGAAGCTGAGCTGCTTGATTGTTCAATGACGTCCTAGTCTCATTCTCGAAATTATCATGTGACTTCATCATATTCATATGCATATCAGCTAACTATTCCATTTTCATATCTAGATTCGACTTCTTCTCCTGAGGTGGTTGAATAGGTTTGAGAAAACTACTCCATGGATTACACGCATTATGATTTTCCATGAAAGCTGGATGGTTCTTCCACCGGATTGTAACTTTGACCATATGGGTTGAAGTTAGGTTTTGAGGAAACTTAGCCATATATTGAGCTGTTCAGCGGTCAAATCTCCCATAATTATTCATCATTAGGCACTCGAGAGGAATTAGGATGGGTCATGACATTGCGCACATGTAGTGACTCTTTGGCACATGCACGGATGGTGGGAACTGGTGTTAAAGAGGCTTGTAGTTTCTTTGAGAGTGTAAACACTTGAAACGAGATCAGTTGTGAACATGCTCTAAATCAAACACCCAGTGAACTTCTTTGGGCTACTCTCTCAAGCTGGCCATTGACAATCATTCAAAGAGTATGTTCTACTCGATAATTTGATAAGCCTCCCTTCATTTCTTCCCATATAATTGCTCTCACTCGTGAAGCAACATCACGAGTCTAGTGGGACGACTCTCAAACCATTGTAGAAATGATGGACTTGCATCCATTTGGTGAAACTATGGTGAGGGCATTTTCTCCAACAAATCTTACAAATCACATCCCATACTTCATAGAATGACTCTCCTCGTATTGATAAAAATTCTTGATGTAAATTCCAATTTTGCCGCTTTTAAATTGGAAAAATCTAGCCATAAATTTGTTAGATAAGTCATCCATGATGTTAATGAATGGTGGTTACGAAGTGTAATGCTTGGATTTCTCCTTCAATGAGAATGGGAGCGATCTAAATTGAATAGCATCATCGCTCACCCCCATTGTATTTGGTGTATCCACCTTCTCACTTTAGGATATGAGCATTCGGATCCTCCGTAGCTTAGTGGGCCCGAATTCCTTGCGATGGCGAAGAGTGATGGACTTGAGCTCAAAGTTGTTCGCTTGTATTGCTGGTCTCCTAATCACAGGTGGAGTAATCGCAGATGGGAGACCATAATCTCTGATAGGTGGCAACATAGTATCCATATTTGCTGCATTAGGATGTATACTACCCCCTCTAGTCGAACCCGACATAAATCGTCTCTATTTGTTCCAGTCCATAGGTAATTTGTTCAAATTTCTGCATTTCTTCTCTCTTGTCCCTAAAATTCTTTTCAAAGTTGTCAATTTCGGATCAAAGGAATAAGTTTTTAGTGGGGTTCAGTCTGCAACCTCTTAGGTACTGCAAGTTCTTGCAAAACAAAGGAAAAATACGTATCAAAGAATTAAATCCTGAAACAAATGTTTGAAGTACCAAGAAGTGCTTGGTATTGATATTGGCATAAACACCACAAATAAATAGAATTCCCAATAGTATACAAAAAAAACTTGATAAGCGCTACATTGATTCGTTTTTTTGGATGTGTAATAAGAAGTGCAATTTGCCTAATTGCGCAAGTATACGCTTATTAAGTAATAAAGTGTACCTAAGTACGGATATCGATCCATAGGAAAACACAATCGTAGCAGTATGCTAATTACCAAATTATAATACTTCTTTAATATTCAAACTAACAATCGTGATAGCTAAAGCGAAAGTAAAACTAGATTTAAGTCTTGCTAATAATCTGTTAATTAAACCGGATGCAAAAGAAGTGATCAAAAGTTGCAAAAGGGTTGAAATTGGTAATTGTTGTTGGACGAATCCTGCTATGCGTCTTCAACGATTCCATTCAAGTTATTAATATATAAAGTATTCTGCCTAAAAATGACTCTTATCTAATGTAATTAAAGCCTTTCTCAAGGTCATTTAATGTCACGCCCCCTATCCCCCCCATTCCCCCACCTTGGCGGACGAAGGGGGCCGTGAGACTATATTGGGACTCTTTACTTGCTTTTTCAGACATTGGTGGTCCCAAGTCTTATAACTGAATCAAAATATCATATACCAAGATACAAAAATAAAACTACCACAATAGTAATTGTTTTACATTATCAATACATACGATCCCACGAGTCCATTTACATATACATATACAAAAACTGTACATTTACATAATCAAAGCGCAAACATACAAGTGGACTCTTGCTAGTTTGTTGGCCTAGAAGTATGCGGAAGATCACGGATGTCCTCATCTGTACCTACAGTTAAAACCGTGCTAGAAACTGCGCAGTGGAAACATATGACTTATATGTACACATGCATGTCTCTTTTACGATAATCAGCCTTAAGCGTAACATATTTTTGATGTGAGATATCATAATTTATCATGAATTCACATAACAAATTAATACACCTACTTGTACTTATAGCAGACCTATACTTGTTTAGATCTCTCGTAGGAGTTACGGAGCTTCTACTTGTTCATAGGTACTACAGATCTTATATTCATGCAGTGTAGGTACTCTGGAACTTATGTATGCGGAAGTACGTGAAATTTTATTCGATGAAACGATGTACCTTTAATTTACTCTTATTGGTTATTGAGATTCTTATCTTATAAGTATTTGACTACAGACCCGATGTAGAATGAGTAGGACACAACTAATGGTGCAGAAGGTAGTAGTGCGATCTTGGGGTGTCGTGTGAAACGGTGCGAAGCAGCGGTCGAGCGTGCGCGCGTGACAAAGTGTTGTAGCCTTGCGAAGTCTTCGAAGCCTTGATCCGAGCGTGCCTTGCGGCGTAATGAAGTGCCATAGCACTAGCGAGTGCCAAATGCGATTGGAACCGTGCTTGCGCCGCATTAGCAGTGTCTCGTAATCATTTAATACTGAGTGCTAGGCATTCCTGTAATTATGTGTGTTAGAACTTATTATCTTATCTTAGGGCATTAAGTTTGCCCACATTAAACTCGTCGAGGCCGGCGTTCGCGTTCTTAGCCGTTCTTCATTGGATCGTTCACTTAATTTGTGGGTTCCTCCCCTAGTTATGCAGGCCCCAACCACCATCATAAATACGCCATCAGAACTCAAGAAAGTAAATAAATTGTGGTACCACTGATTAATCTATTCACCATTCCCATTTATTATAGTGCCCCTATCTGTCTGGAATTTACCGTTTTGGTTCACGTCGAGAGTGGTACCAGTGCCGCCCTTTTATTAGTATCGATGGGATGGCGATTAACCACGATAAGCGATTTTTGCCTTTTCATTCCTTTCTTCCATAAATCTCTTCTATTCCCTCCTACATCAAAAACCAACATGAAATCACCTAAAACAACTCCACAAGCTTACTTATAATGGTGGTTTTAGAACTACTTATAGCAAACCACAGGCAAAAATTCCAGAATCATACCAAAATCTGCCAGATCTATACAAAACCATAGAAATAGGGAGAAATTCACACTCTGTTCCCAATCCCTAAAACTAGGGTTTCACATAACTTTATGAATATAAGGTTAGGATGTATGCCTAACTAAACCCTAGAAATGGAACAAAACTAATATCCATAGAAAACCAGAGAAATCCTTACCCAAGTAGTTTCCATACAAAATCAGAGCATTTCTATACAATTTCCATACCTTTCTTGGCTCCTCCTTTTTCTTCCTTTTCTTCTGCTTCCTCTTCCTATTCTCTTCTCTTCTCTTCGTCTTCACGTTTTGTTCTAACAAAAAATGAGAGACCAATTTGGTCTCCACCCCTTTTTATATTTAATTTTCCTTTTATTTGCACTTTGGTCTCCCATCTACGCCATTATTTGCACCACTTAACATGCTATTTCTACAATAGCCTCTCATATTCTTACTTTATGACCTTTATGTCCCATTTTGACAATTTACAAATTTGCCCTTGTATCTTGTACAAATTCGGGTTTAAAAATTTTCTCATGTAAAATAATATTCAAAAAAATTTCAAATGTACTTATAATATACTACAATTATGTTTTTAAAAATAACTATAGTGTTTTAGGGTGTTTTATTTAACCTGCCTTTATCACTAGTTTCTTTGCTCCTTGGCTCACCCCAAGCATTAAAGGTGCATAAATTGCAAAAAAGAACTCCTAAGCCTCCTAATCATTGATAATCCTATATTGCAAGTTTATTAGGTTAACCGCTTATAATACAATTCTTCATTCACTTCTCAAATCTTACAAAGAACCACTCACATATTAAGATTGATCAGAAATTAATAAGTTGAATTCAACTAAGCATGAGTTAATGATAAAACAAATATATATAGGGTAATGGAATTATGAAAGGTGACACTTTAACATAGAATTCATGTCGAATCCTTCTGACACTACTAAACCATGAAATTAGAACCTCATGATGTTCTGTTCCATTATAAAAGAAAAGTAAGACATAATAACAAGGATAGAGAAAACTTCAAAGATTGAAGGAATGCCGGTCTCCAGGATTCTTCAAGTCTCTCTTTCTAAGATCGACCTTTAAGTTCCTTTCCTCTATTCTAGATCCAAGTTCCTCAAACCCCTAGCACTGCAAACGATTTTCGAACCTCTGCAATTGGATTCTCCTTGTTCCTTATATAACTTCTTCACGTTGGGCTGATTTCTGCACCAATCTTCTCCAAGACTCCTACAAGGCTTCATTTCTAGCATTTTTCATTATTTTTCCTACAATAACTCAATAAAACCAAAATATTAAAATAATCATAACAAGGTCATATATATATATATATATATATATATATATATATATATATATATATATATATATATATATTAGAAAATGATCTAAATCTCGCTAAATCCCGGGTTTATAATGAGTGTTTTTGGGCACTCTTCACTCTCTTGATTTTTGGCCATAAAAGAGGGAAATTAGGGCATTTTCAGTGAGGGTTCGTTTTGGGGGAAAGAAATCGACGAGAGGGAGGACCTATCTTGGGGTTCCTCCTTCTTGAAGATTTTTCACCTGGGAGAAGAAGGAGACTTGAAGAAGAAGAAGAAGATGGAAGAGAAGAAGGAAGCTCCTCTACTAGATTTGTTTCTTTTCTTCCCTTTTCCGTTTTCCCTTCCTTTGATGGTTGTATTTCTTCTCATAATTATGTTTTAGTTAATTTTCTTAGGGTTTAGATGTAGCCAAAGACAAGTTTGTATGAATCTCTTAATTTCTATTGATTTATGTTTTATTTCATATTTATGTTGAGTATTTCATTTGATCTTAATGCTTGTGTTAGATTATTGCCCAATATTTGCATGAATTGTGGTTTTATTAAAGATTCGAAAGGTGAGAGTTAAAATTAGACCATGTATGATTTACCATCTAATTATCATGAAATAGAGATATAAATGAGATTAGGTGTGGTACTAAAATTTCTTGTGTTTAATGCGCCCTTAGAAATCTAGGGTTGAGTAGAGATGCAAAATACCTGATCCTAAGGGTAGTGTGCGGATGCTCAAGAGAGATTCGCATATACAATAATGAAATTTCCATCTTCATGATGAAATCAATATTGATTAATAAAGATAGGAGGTTCATACATACTTGTTTAGGTAAAATCTAGACCCTAAGACCTTTTAGTCTTGTTTAAAGCATATTTGCATGTTTAGTTAGTGTAATTTAGATTTTCTACAGATTTTCAACCATCGAATGAAATTAAGGCTGGATTAGAGTCGTACTTAGTAACCCGATTCCTCGTGGGATGATACTTTATACTTTCAATTATTTACTTCGAGAGATCACATGCACTTATATAAATACGAAAGATTTTAGTGATAAACGCAAAATTGCCTATCAAGTTTCGTGCCATTATCGAATTATGCTACAATATCCAATAGCTTTACTCTACTTTGGATATAGTTATTTTGTTTTATTCTATTTGTCTATTTACTTTCGAATTTATTTTTGTTTTATAGGTGTCAATCTTATAGATCCTTCTATGGATTGACAAATCGAATTATCCTTCTACTCAACAACTAATGAAGCAATTAGCCAATGAGCATCAAAGAAGAGTGACAACTCAAGTGAGAGCTGGCGGCAAACCATAAGCATCATCGGATTATGCCTCAATACGAGGCAACCCACTGGTTAATTATAATTTTGATGGAGCCCACACCCAAACACTCATGGAATACAAGCTACACCAATCTTTCCAACCTCACCTGTCCTGAAGATCAAGCTTCGAAGATACCACAATCCGGGAATTGGCTGTATCGAAGGGCTGAAATGAAGAGTCTGTAGCTCAAATGGCCAAGGAGTCTGTGAGAACTATGACTTGCTGAGAAGATCTCATCACTCGACCATGGTCTGCTCGAAACAAATGTTAATGTAAGTGATATGGACTATTCTCAAAGATGGTCGGTTCAGCCTTCATGTCCAAAATGAAATGGAGTGAACTTCCATAAGGAGGAAATGCTCAACTGAAGAACTATAGCTGAATCCACATATATTCCAAATGAACTGATAACATCTTAAACTCAATCCACTAGAAGGTGCACAGCAACTTGGCCAAAAGAGTCAAAATTTGAAAGTGAAGTGGATGAGCTAGCTATCACAATGGCTAACTGGCTATGTATCACTCATCAAGTGAGAGAGACAAGGACTAATGTTCCACCATCCCATACCACCAGAAAGAGCACCAAGGCCAATGGGTCGTTCGTGTCGTGTCATCAAAACAACTGTCAACATTCGCCATCCAAACCCAACATCGAATAATAAATGTCGAACATCGTTAATCCAACCTCAATCCATTTATTATTCACAAAGCAGTCAACACCTAATACGACCTTATGATTAATTTATTAGATTAAATAAGAATTATAATTAATCATCCATGCATGTTTAACACAAATAACCTATTAAATTTAACAATATATTTATTAATTTTATTATTTAAATTAATAGGAATTATAATTAATAATCCATATTTAACACAAATAACTCTATTAAATAGGTTACCCACTAATATAATAATTAAACGGACACCGGTCAAATTCATGTTAGTATGTCAACACGAATATGACCCATTTATTAAACGCAGTTGCCGGTCAACACGACATGACCCAAACACGACATACTAAACCCAACCCGAAAACCGTGGTTTGGCCTGTCAAGCTACGCATCAACAAATTTGGCTGCACTCTACTGAGCTTGAAAAGAAAAAGACTCAAGGGTCACTTCAGATTCAACATGAAATAGAGCTACAAATTAACTCCATTGAGAAGAACGATATACAAGAGTTGAATGGCCAAACACATGAATAAGGGGGAAAACATGGTTGAAATGTCCTTTGAAGGACAACATGAGGGCTTGCCATCCCTTTTTGAGGTGATTAAAGAAGAGAGCTTGAACTACAATGAGGATGTCACCTCAAGAAGCAAGGATGCACTTGAGAAAAACACAAAAGTGGAGGATGATGAACAAAATTTGAGAATCTTAGTTGTGAAGGAAGATGAGCCAACTTCTCCGAAATCACAGGAAAAGATAAAAGACGAAGTTGTAAGGACTATTCCGGAGATGGCTCCATGGGGTGAAAAGCTTGAAGAGTTAAAACAAGGAAAACTCATGTCCAAGGTGGAAGAGTGCATTGTTGTTGTGTAAGGAAATGGAAGCCATTCATTAGAACAAAAATTAAAAATTTAGGAAAATCATAATAAAATCTTCAATGACTATGTGCTCAAGTTGCTGTTTGAGCACAACTATCACTTCTCAGAGAAGGATGGAGGCCAAAATCAACAACCTATCCGTAGTTGGTAGAGTCTAGCTAAACTCAAAAAACAGAGCAGCTTCTTAGGAGGCAACCCGAGTTTAAAAATTTTACTTTCCCTTTTTCAATTTCGTAGTTAGTTTTAAGTGTGTGTTTTTTTAATCGATTGATCAGATTGGTTTCTTTCTCGCCAATGTTATGTAGTATTACATTGCGCTCTAATGAACAACAAATTAATTCACTACGGATACCAAAGAACTATTAAAAGAAGCACAACAATTGCTTGAGATCATATTTCAATGTTTGCTTCACAAAAAACAAATATAACATTTAGTCAGAACAATATTTATATGTTAACAAATAAATGCTTATGGCTGTATGATAAATTCATATTTTTATAAATTTAATGTTTCTATTACAAAAAACATTTGGATCAAAATAACTAATTCACATTTTATGCACTTTAAAAATATTTTTTCAAAACCCTAGCCTCCATTTCTCTCATCTTTATAGCCTTTTCTTTATACAATTATAGTGAGTTGCGGGTCATTCTCGCCCGAAATCACTCATCTACACCTCTTTTCCATATATTTTTTTCTCAATAAAGTGGTTCTTCCACACAGATTTAGGTTTTTATATGTTTTTTTGTGATTTAGTTGTCGCCTTGGTGCGTGTATGATTGTCGTCACCTTCGTGCGCATGTGGTATAGACGCCGCCTCAAAAGCACAGTGGTCGTTGTTCTCAAAGACAATGAGTGGTTTCAACTGCGACGTTTATTTGTATTTGAGTCATTCGAACGAGCAAAGTATATATGATCAGAGCCAATAAATAAAATTAATGATGTTAGTATGTTGCAGAAATAGAGTCAAATGTATTCTATTCACAATAGTAATATCAAATGCGTAAACTCAACTATCAATGTGTTGGGAATGACTATCAAATACAATGATTCTAAAATGGACATTTCTCAGATGCCAAATAGGTTCAACAAACAAATAATCCAACACAACAAAGCCAACCAAGCAATAATAAGTCAACCCATTGAGAACAATTTTTACATGGAAAACCCTCAAATGAAAAGGGTAAAAACCACGGGACCCGTAAGCCACTTAAACTTCCACTGTTCCAACAATAACAATAATGGGTTACACCAAGTTTTTATATAGCAAGAAATCTAGAGGCTTACAACAACAATACATCAAGAATATCATTTTTAGAACACCAAAGCAACAAACATTATCCCAAGGATGGATAACTCAAGATAGAAATAAAAGATCTCACAAAATGATGGAATAGCCAAACAGATATTATGGAGAGAGCTAACCAACTATCCAAACCACTGTGATCAAGAAAGACCTTGTAAGGAGTCACCACGTCACCTCCAACCAAAAAGAAACATATGCCTAGCCTCAATCTTCTCGCAAAGATTCAAACACTATCCCCCTTTTATTTCTCTCTAAACCCTCTCTCCTCTCTTTTACAAATTGTTTTCAAAAACTGTTGCCCAACACTCTCTAGCAGCCCTCTTTTTTTATTTTCTTTGAGTTTCAAGACTATGGGCTTAGGGCCCAATGGGTCCAACCTAATTAATAGATGTTACAAACCCAACAAAATGTATGTTTCACTGCTCATTACGCTTATTGTCATAAATGTTGTTTCATCTTTGTGGTTTTTAGCAATTTTGATTTCATGTTTCTATCGATGTATTGTTAGTTGGAATCAATGAAATTATTTCTTTTAAAAAAAATATTAAATTCTTATTCTTAAAAATGAATTTTTTTTAATGCTCCATTCATAATATAACTAAATAAAATTATTGTTCTATTATTAAAGAAAAGATAAGCTAAAATTTATTATTAAAAGAAATATATCTATCTATCTATCTATATATATATATATATATATATATATATATATATTTAGCCACCTAAATTTTATCTAGAAAAATATATAAATCACTAAACTTATTGCATGAGTTTGATTTCATGTTATTAATGGGATATTTTATATTTTTTTCACTTCTTATTAGGTGGTAAAACTTATAAGTTTCCTTGAGCTAGCCAACCACAAGGGTTTCTCTATTAAGGTTAGTTATAAAAGAATTGATCATTTCAGACAGTGGAGGAAACCAAAAGAGGCATGAATATCAATAGGTGGCTACAATGTTTTGTAGTCCTGGGATCGACCGTCGGCCCGACGGCCGAATACCGATCACATAGGGTCCCATCCGCTCAATCAAAAACCGTTTTTTGCATTGAACCTGATGAGAATCCTGATGAACCACGGCCAACCTATGAACCTGATGAACCGGATCGGTTTTCAAAGAAACCACTTGTCATCCCACAATTTTTTTTTTTTTAGGTGCCAAAGTTAAAACGACGCTCTTTTGATGCTTTACATCGAAACTAAGACGCTGCTTAGGATTAGAAAGATTGTAGGTTAAAAGACTTGTAACTAAAAAATTCAATTGGGTTAACATATGCTCATGGATTCGAATATAGTAAGGGTAAGTTATACAACTACTACTATCATATTATTATTATGATTATTTTAGATATTAACAAAATTATATATTACTACTAATTAAGTATATATTTGTATAAATAAGTTTTTCCATTTTTAATATATTTTCATATAAACATTATATATATTTTTTAAAATAAATTTTAAAATATTTTATTTATATAAAAAGTAATAAATAATACATCTTAAATATTATTAATTATATATTTTAAAATTTAAATAAAATAAAACAATATAGTCAGTTGCTCACTGTTTAACCGCTTGCTCGACTGATCGGTCCCACTCAAAGGAACCAATAGAACTATGCAACTTTTCCGGTTCAATCACCAGTCCGGTTTTTAAAACATTGGGTGGCTATGTAAGAAGTCAATCACTTGTTCTATGTAACTATCTAAGAAGTCCAGACACCTTATTGGAGTCCATGCAGTGTATTTCAAGAAATGAAATACAGTAGAATGCAAGTAAATTGGAACATACCTGCCAAGAAAACAACTGGACTTTAAAGATGGAACATGAATACAGTAGATGTGTCACTAAATAAAATAATTCATGACTATCACAAGAAAAAAGATGTGAAACCCCAATAGAAAATAATTTATCAGTCATATGAATTAAAACAATTATTAAAGAAATAATTAATGCAAAACATTAATAATTATTAACCTAGCATAGTTGATTTCATGTTTTTAATACGATATTTTATAATTTTACCTTTTTTTAGATTGAATAAACTTATAAGTTGATTGAATTTTTTAAGTCAAAGACAAGAGTTTCTATATATTCCATAAGATTGAGGGGCTGGGGAGAAGGGGACGCATTTGAGAGAGTGGAGGAAACCATAAGACTGAATATCAATCTAGCTCTTATACCATTGTTACAAATGTATGCTCTCTTTGTTATTAGTTCACTTTTAATAGCTACTTGAGATATTTATTTATTTATTAACATTTAAAATTTTACCACATAGATATTTTTTTACAAAGATTTAATCTAATTTATTATATTAAGATTCTTTACAATAAAAAAATAAATTTTTAGGTAAGCAAATTTTTTATTTTATTTTATTTTTTTTACAATTGGTAAGTAAAATTTAAAAAATAATTCTTTACCTGCCTTATTAAGACAGGTAAGAAAACACAGTTTGTGAGATGCAGCTTTGTTGAAGTACATACGCTGCATTTCGAGAATGAGGAAATTGGAACATAGCTGTCAAGAAAGCAACCGAGCTTTAAAGATGAATATATCTTTCTTAAAATAAAATAATTCATGACTATGACAGGAAAAAAAGATGTGAAACCCCAACGGAAAATAATTTAATAGGGTTTCTAATAGGCTAGAAATGAAGAAAAGGAGATAAATAACATCAAGACGCAAGTTTTAGAAGACACATTTTTAGTTTAAGGACCAAGAAGGCTGAAACATGGGAATATAAGTAGGGAAGTGATAGTGAGGGGAAAGAAGAGTAGAAAATTAAAGAACACTAAGGCTTCCGTTTGGAATCCGAAAAGGACTAGTAGTGGTGATTTTTCAGCAAATTCTCCTTGCCGGAAAACGTCTCACAGATTCTTTCTTATTTTCACAATAAAATTATTCTTCACAAACATTGCCTTATCTCTTTGCTTTTTGTTGTCGCCGATGTTGCTTCGTTATCATCCTATTATACTGCTCGCACAAAACAACCCTCTACAATTTTCAATTAAACACCCCTTTAAACTTTTCGCTTCGAAAACACGCTCTTCATTTCTTTCTTTATTTTCTTACTTCAATAAATTATTTCGAGCAAAGATTCAGACATTCGCTTTTTCACAAGTATCGCCGCCTTATCGCTGCTGCCGGCTTATCATCGCCTTATCATGCAAGGTTTATTATTGTCGCCTTATTTCGACAAGCCGATTCATTAACAACTTGTTACGATGCAGGCTGTCGCTCTACAGCAACATTTGGTTTGTTTGGGTACGATTTAGGTAAAGTAGATTCGATCAATCAAGATATCAAATTATGAACGACAGTATGTTAGAACTGGAGTCGTAGATATTATCAAATTTATAAGTTTTATGTCGATTTATTATGCTATTAACCTGCATATTGTTTCATCTTTTATAGTTTTTAGCAATTCATATCTTAGATACATCGATCTATTACAAATTTGAATCAATAAATTATTTTTCCTTTAAAAAAAAGAAAAGAAAAGAAAGAAACAGATAAACGAGTTTGAATAAATAAATAAAATTAATTTATTAAATTTAAACATATTTTTTTATTTTACTTCAAATTTTCTTTCTTTCCAGTTTTTTCTCTTTATTTTCTTTATTTAGTACTTTTCGGATTCTAAAGGTAAGTTCAAGGGAAAAAGAAGGCTACAAACGTTGAAATTTGAAATTGGATCCCCATATGCATAATACCATCAAGTAAGCTTCCATAAACCTGAAAAGAAATAGCACAATCTCATCTTCACGTGTAAAGACAGTTGAAATGGATGAGTTTCATCTGTATACCAGTTTACAATCTTTGAATTCTGCCTTTCTTCGACTGTTCGCAACAAAAGCCATTCTGGATACCACATTGTTGTGTCTCACTTCCAGCTTAATCATATGCTGTTATTTCATATCACTTTTATAAGTTTTATTACCCTTGATCAGAGAAAGCATCCAAGATCACAAAAAATACCAGCCTTGCACCTGAAAAAAAAAACATAATATGAATTCTCCATTTAATTAACAGAGCTCTATTAGTCAATATAAAATAGCAACCAGTTCTCCAGATACAGAACAGTCTGCAAACCAAATTATCACGTGATCCCTTTCCATATATTCATTCAATGAGAATTAATAATAAATAAAAAAATACCAAATCATAAGAAAATTAGAATATCTTTGCTTTTAATTAAGCGTTATAGCAAAGGACCATGAATATTGGTTTGGTACCTACAGAACAGGGGATTAATTACATAAATTGTGTCTCAAGTTTTCACTTTTTTATATTTTGGTGTCTCAACTTATTTTTCTTTCAATTAAGTATTTGAATTTTTAATTTTTGTTAAATGTTTTCAAACTAATAAAAGCTTATTAAGATGACAAATCAATAAAAGCTAGGTTTATGTGACATTTCACATCATATAAAAATAATGCAAGTATTGGAAAAAAACATTTAATTAGGTGAAATTACAATGTTATCCTTTCCTCATTAGGGTTTTTACTATCTATTGGTTACATTAAAAAATTTATAAAATCCACTACTACATAATTGAAATAAAAATAGTAACTTTTTTTTTAAGAGAAAAATAATTTCATTGATTCAAACTAGTAATATATCGATAAAAACATATAATCAAAATCATTAAAAACCACAAATGATGAAACAACATCCAAGTTAATAACATAATGAAACGACTCAAAGTCTATATATTTGATAGTTGAGTCTATACATTTGATATTATTATTGTGACTAGAATACCTATTACTCCAGTTCTGTAACATAATTGAAGGGATCCAACCCAGATTTCCTCTTCCTAACCCGAGGGACCTTGGATACCACATTTCTTTTTTCATTTAAACATTTATAACATAGATATGAAAACATATATTTGTAACATTAATATATATATATATATATATATATATATATATATATATATATATATATATATATATATATATATATATATATATATTTACAAGCATTTACATTTTCCTCACCTTAGTTATTTAAGCCATTTTTCCTCCTTTTAAAACTTTCCACCTTCCACCTTGTTCTTAATCACTTTCTCTCCTACAAGTCACATTATCTGCAAAATCCATTAACATTCATACTTTAATGATATTCAATTAAAACTATTATCTTATAATATACTTTCTATTGGGTCAGAAAGCAAACTCCTTAAACATTTTCTTATTCAACTTAATCTCAACTTAACTAATTCACTTCCAATTAAATCAAGGCTCATGACAACATCATTATTATAAGCCTTAAATCAAGCCATTAGCATGCTTAAAGTGAAAAACCCATACTGCCCTTCACCTTAGCAAAAATTACATTTATACCTTAATCAATTTTTTTTTCTTAAAACTTAAATTCTAATACATTCCATTAGGCATTACTCACTTCCAATCGATTAAAATCAATTGGAAACTCAACTTTTGCATACTTTTCCTAGGGTACAATCCTACATGTCACACATTCATCATTATTTCTTCAATTTCTTCCATTTTCTTTCAACAAATTACATTTGACAATTCATCCAATGCCATTGATTCACTTAAACTAAATCAAACCAATGCATTTCCAATTAAACCCTCTCTTTGCCTAACCCTCTCCATGTTATCTCTCATTTTCTTTTCAACTTTTAATTCCATTAATTCCTTCAAGTATTCAAGTAATGTCATTAAATCAATTAAAACCTGTGACACCCCTTCTCCGGTCCGACCCGATTGGCGAGTCCGAACCAGATCCGGGATGCTCACTATCTATACTATATACTCATCTATGTTATAATCAGATCAGACTCTCCTCATCGACTTGTTCTTTCTCAGCCGTATCAGACTGTAGTATACAAAATGTTCTAATATCAAAAATCATTTATATATATACAGTTAACTACCACCGGAGTGGTATCCATAAAAATCTATACACAATTCCAAAGTCCCGTTTACTTATACATGTACATTTTCTATTACAAAACATCAGAGATCATGGCTAGCCGTTTCTGTGAGCACCTATCTCCGAGCCGGCCTTCTTGCCGATGTGGAATGTCCCCGCCCTCTATCTTTGTCTTCTACTGCACCTACACCTGACACACCCGTGCTGCTTTACGCCTTAGTGGGAACATAAGCATGGACAACCAATTAATGGCGATCGTCACGTTTATATGCATTTCATATATCTATACATCTTACAATAACTTTAATTACTTATCTCTCTTCCATGCCTATTGCATGTCAACCTTTTTCTGTTACATGTTCTATGTCTTTGGCATATCCTTTTCATTCCATACTTTTCTCAGACTTATTTCTATACTAATATTCCTATACTGTCATATGTGTTCATCTTTCACGCCATTAAGCATGCCTTTTCAATGCTCATTCTTTTTTCAAAGCTACATACTGTCTCTAGTCTATATCTTTTTCATCTTTCGGTTCTATGATTTATTGCATTCTATGTACTATTACTTATATCATTTCTTAGACTGTGTATATATCATGTCTTATTTTATGTAATGGCTACACGCCTATGCTATACTTTTCATTCTTCATTTTCATATTTGTACTATCGTATACTTCATACATTTGTAATGCTCTATTCTATCTATCATATACTTTGTGCTTTAGATAATTTTATGTACTTTTCAGGTTTATATACTTATATTTATATCAAGTTATATTGTACTCTTGTTCTTGTAATCGTTTCATACTTTCATCGCATAGCAATGCTATGCTTCTTATATCATATCATATCATATGCTTTTCTATATGCATTTCCTTTGTGTTTTTCTTTTTCTTTATATTCATGCCTCGCAAATAATCTTTAGAAGCGGATTCTGAAATAACTAAAAATTCGGTTGTACGCATACTGCATTGCAGACAAGGATCTCTATATGTTAATACCCGAAGGTATCATCACCGCATTTGGTGATGCTGACCTATGTCATATGCTATCTGCATTCGAAGGTACTATCACCCGCATCGGCATGGATCTCGTCTATTGGGTGTGACCCTTGCGGGCCACCCGATCCAAACTGATCTATGTCATCGACCCAAACGGGGCCTCGATATCCGCTTCATGTGTATGCCGCAAAGAATCGTATCTTCCCTATAGGCATGCCTCTATCTATCCTCTACCAGTTATAAGCGCATAATCAGCTTTATTACGCTTTCTTCAGACATATCTCATAAGCATGAATAACTATTGTTATCATAATTGCTTATGCAATATATACTATCATTACTTTAATCAGATTCTGCTTCATATCTCAGTTTCATATTATGGTTCTCATATTTCTCTATAATACATATATTCATATCTTTTTCTATCATTTAGTTTTGTCTATCATATATCATGAATGCATCTATGCACTCTTGTATTCATATATGCATATATATCTTTATATCATTTATGCATCATATCCTTTATGCGTTTCTATCTTGATTTAGCTATTCATGTACTTTCTATATGTCTATCTTGTATGCTTTTACTCATTCATATATTCATATATGTACCTATCATTCATGTACATGTACTCATTCCTATGCTTTGTCATCTTTTGTTTATCTCTATCGTTCTTATCATTTATGTCTTTCTATCATTTGTTCCTAGCATGTTCCATCTTATTCCTTTCGGTATGTCTATCATATATTCCTACCATATAAGTTGCATATTCATTTCCTTTTTCATATACTTTTCATTTACTTTTATGTTCATGTTCATGTTCATATTCATACTTCAGTTTGTTTTCATGTTTCATATCATATTCATGTTTTCTTGGACACATCTATACATATTGCATTTGCTTTCCTTACTTCATGATATTACATATAGCACTTCATATACTTATAAAGTATGATGTCTATGAACCACACCTCATTCATATATTCTATTCGTTTATGAATCTATTTACTTAGGAATTGGAATCAATCCAATCGATCTCATCCAAACTAAAGTTATGGCATTTTCTTGCCAAACTAGTCAATTTACCGATTACACTAGGGACAGTTTGTATTACTCATTTTTCCGGGGTCTTAACTTCATATTTGACACTATCTCTTTATACTCTTTTAAAGCTAAGGTGCTAAGGGTTCTTCTCCAACTGGAATCACCCAATTCAGAGCACCGAAACTTAAGATATGACCTAGACACCCGGGACTACTCTATGTTCAAAACTGGAACCAGAATTTGGCTTGAATACGGCCCCACTTTGGAGTGACTTTCGGGGCTACACCTAGAGTCAGAATTTGACGATGACTATTTCTGTATGTTTGGTTTTCCTTGAAGTCTATTTGAATTGTCCACTTGAATCACTCAACCTGGGATACAAATGAGAAAAGTTATGACCAAATACGCAAGACTGGCCAAATAGAGGTGTGTACTCTACATGTCCGATATGCACCGTACATGTTCTGTTTCCGTTGATACGCATCGGGTACATGTTCAAGGTGTACTGGTACATGTCGCCCGAAAATGCCCAGAATGTGTGTTTTCTCCCATTTTTCATGCACTTTCCATCCCAAACCAACTCTATACTTCCTACACACATCAAAACCATTTCCTATTCCTCTTGTAACCTCTTTTCTATTCAATTCCTCTTTCAATACTTATCTTTACTTCAAAAATCTTCCATGAATTTCTTCCAAAACCATTCTAATATGGGTTAAGACCCATACACAACCCAAATATGATGATTAGTTAGGGTTTATTCTAAACCCTAACTCAATTACTCTCAATTAACCCATGAATCCAATTTAAAAGAGTAGATTCTATAACTATCTTAGAAAATTACACTGGGTTTTACCAACTCCATATTTTCGCAAACTACAAGTCAGATGCAATTTATCAAACCCTAGCTTTGGAGACAAGCTATTAACCATACAAAGCCTTAAAATTCCATAGATCCATATTAAAGGTCATAGTTCCATACCTTTTTGGCTTTGCTTTCCTCTTCTTCTCTTCTTCTTCCTCTTCTTCTTCTTTTCTCCTTCTCTTCTCTCCCTCTCTATGGTTCTCTCTCTTCAAAATAAGACCAATTTTGGTCTTATCCAATTGGTTTGTTAAGGCCATGTTTGGCCTTTGCATTTTAAAGTTATTTTTCTCATTTTTGCATCTTGGTCCCCCATTTCTCTCCTATTTCTATTCCAACTTTCTCTATTTGCCTTGAATCCCATAACTTCTTCTAAATTCTAGTTTGGCATATTATCTTTTGGCTTTATTACCCTTGGGTCCTCAAGTGGTAAATTACATATTTACCCTTGGCTTTATTATAAATTTCGGGTCTCTCGTTTTATTTCCGAAAAATTCCATTTAGCTTTTAATATACCCTAAACAAGTCCGAAAACTGCTAGGGTATATTTCGGGGTGTTACAAAACCAATCAAACAACATCACTTCCATTAACATCCAAGGTTGACCTAAATTTACAATCCTTATAATCTCATTCTTTCTTTTCAATTTCTTAGCAAATCAATCTAGAATCCTGTCAATTTAATAGCTAAAGCCTTAATATAACTCACAATTGAAGGTTTAGATAAATAATCCACAAAAACCCTAATTGCTTAATTTTAATAGTTTCTGGGGTCTTCAAGGTGTTAACTTGAATTCCAATGAAATCGCTTGTTCAAATCTACATAAAGACATGCCAAGAAACTCATTTACACCATCATATAACCATTTCCTCCATTAACCTTCAAATTCACATTAAGTGATCTTACCTTAAAAACTTGATTTTTCACTTAAGGTTTGATCTAGGGCACTTCATAGACATGATGAACACTTGAAATAGACTTGAAATGGCATGAGAATCACTTGAATTTCTTGAAAAGGGGCTACCGAATTTTCTCCCTTGCTTTGCTTCCTTTTTGCCCCACTTTTGGCTCTCAAATTGGTTTCACCCATATGCCCCCAAAAGACAAGCCAAATGCACTTTAAATGATCATTTTTCATGCCTAATTTACCCTCCAATTGTCCTTAAATTAACAACATGTCATTGGTTAGCATCCTTGCTTTCTAATTGGTCCATATGTAACCATATAGTCCAAAAGCAACCAAGACAACTTTATGCTCCATAAAATCCCACTAACTTAAACCATAGTTAGGCTTAACTAACCCTCATGGTTACCTAACATAATATCACTTTAACTTTGGTTAACTTTAATCCAACTAAAGTTAAGTTTGACTTTAGTTAACTTAACTCATCCACAACTACAGTTTAAGTCAACTAATTTAGTGATAAATATCAAAATTTATGGAAAGCTCTCAGGTCCATTTTTAATCACATGACTGCTGCTTTATAAGGCACCATTCTATTGGTTCTTGATTTGCTTACTGTATTAGGTTTACTCACAATGACTTAAATGCCCTCCTTTAAAATAATACCCCTTATACCGATAAACTCGAAAATATTCCATGATCACCATCACAAATTCTACTATGGAATACTCTACTTAAACTTATTTCCTATCATGTTATGTTTTAGAAAAATCTAGGGGTACAAGGAACATGTTTTAAAAACTATTTCGCAAAGGGCATTTTCATCATAAATCGTTTACGCTTCAAAACCTTTAAACAAATTCCTCGCTTTAATCCGTCAGTTTTTTTAGATCAATACATTATTCTGAACATTTTCGATTTTCAGGGCTCGTTTTTCGAAAATTACTATTCATTTGACCGTTTCCAGTCAAATACATAACTTATCGAAAACAGAATTTACTATTCATGGAAACAGTAAATTCAGGGTCTTACAATAATGATGACCATTGATTTGATATTTTGTCTTTGACCGTATATACTTTACTCGTTTGAATTGCCTAAATACAGATAAACACCGCACCACGACGACGAAAGACAAAACTTTGTACTAAGACAACACAACTATCCGTCTCACCAAGATGACGACAACCACACGCGCAACGAAGGCGACGACAATCACACGCACACCAAGGAGACAACTAAATCACGAAAGGAAAATAGATCTAGATTTGTGTGGAATAATCACTTTACTGAGAAAGAAAAAAATGATAAGAGGTGTAAATAAGTGATTTCAGGTCAATAATGACAAAAAAAATCACCCTCTTTGCTTAAAGAGAAGAGGCTAGCAGAGAAAAAGTTTTGAAAGAAAATGAGACTAGGGTTTAAAGGAACTGAGAAAATGAGGCTAGGGTTTAAAGGAACCGAACTTTGAATATTAAAGTTTTTAAAATAAAAACTTTTTTCTTAAAAAGTAAAAAATGAAATTTTTTTCAACAAAAAAAAAAAAAAACTTTTAATTATCCTCTATTGATAATCCAAACTTTAAGCCAACAACCCCGCACTATTGATGGGTTGGATGAGCTTAAAGTAGCATCCAATCAGTTCTAGAGCTGATAAAATTATGTGGAATTTCACTAAGGATAGGCATTACACAGTCAAGTCAGGCTATCGGGTTGCTTATAATTTAACACTAGGGTACACAGACTTGGATGGAGGGGCAGACTGGCAGAAAATATGGCAACTTCAAGTACTACAGAAGTTAGGTGGCAAGGATGGTAACTTGGTGGTTAGAGCTTTTAGTATAATAACTTATACTTGGTTTGGATCTCTTAATTGTAGAGACTATAATTTTTTTGGGAAAAGTTTTAGTGGACCATTAGACTCTTTTTGTAATCCGGAAAATACTAAATAAAGAAAATAGAGAATAAATAAAATTAGAAGAAGAAAAATTAGGTTTAAACGTAATAAATTAATTATATATGTTTATTCAAACTCATTTTATTTGTTTTTCTCTATCATATAAGGAATAAGAAAATTAAAAATATGTAAAATTTTGAGGAATTTTGATTATATTTTATTTTCTTTTATATTTTCCATAATGAAATCAAACATAATAAATAAAATAAAATAAAATCATTTTTCCTATTTTTTTCTTCTTTTCCTAATACTTTGGAGGTTCCAAATAGAGCTTTAGTATTATAGGAATGTTGGATAAAAAATTTGCAGAACAAGATGTTTGGATAATTTTAATGACACACCATAGTAGGATAAAACAATTAATTCAATAATACATCATAGATAAGTGAAGGGAGGTGCATATATATATATATATATATATATATATATATATATATATATATATATATATAAAAAAATTTGAGGCGCCCTCGAGACTATGGTGGCTCCGCCACTGATGACCCAGAGTTGGTTTTTGCCATGTCGTGTTATCAGTCGAACTGACACCCTTGCTATTAATTTGTATTCAACCCACCAACTTTACATTACGCCATTCTTCCCAATATCGAATACAACCCAACCCTGTCTGGTTAGGAGATTGCATTTTATGATCCCAAAGGTGCTTGTTTCGCAGGCCCCACAGAACCATACTCACGAAACTGATGCATTGTGGAATTTGTGGGATACAAAAGAGAGACTGAATGAACCATCCCGCCATTCGAAGCGTATCTTAAGACCCCCGTAGGTACCCTAATTTTCTCTGAAAATGATAAAATAGTAATTCCGGTCAAAATTCTGAATTTTTCTAGATCTCGGATGACGAAACAAACTTCACCGTTAATCGCCTTCACGAAATCTGGATTTACTACGCCGACTCGATACAACCATAATTTCACATTTTTCTGAAGATCGAGCTGCGCTAACACTCTCGCGCATTTTTGAGCGGCTTAAGCATTTAGACATGCGGCCGCGAGAGCTAGTCAAACAATGAACTCAAGTGTGGGGCCATAGGAGACAAATGGCACCTTGTGAGTTGATGGAAATCCATGATATATGGATAAGTGAATAGGGTGTAATCCAAAGAACCACTTAGAAGTGGACAAGTGGCATGAGAGGATAAGTTCTCTTGACCCCATCTTGACCCAACCGGTTTGGGAGGAAAAAAGAGAGAAAGAGAGAGAAAGAAAGAGCTTCTAGAGAGAGAAGCTCTCACTTCTTTCTAGAATTTCTGGCGATCGGTCCGTTGAATCCCGACGAGACAAGAGGCAAAGTTGATCCCCACTACAAGAGCTACGCGTGGGTACCGGTATTGTGGAGTTTCAGCAACTCCGAGAGGTAGGGGTTTTCTCCTACTTGCTTTTATTCCTTGGCTAAGAGCCATTATATGGATATGGATGTTTTGGGGCCTAAATGGCCTTGTCTTTCAGTTCCAAAGATTGGGACTGAGTGAAGAAATCCTTAGAGTGGTCATTGAATAGTTTTGAGACCTAGGGTTATACTGTTCACGTGACCTTGTGTGCGGTTTGTGTTGCTTAGGCAATTCGAGGCGAATTGCCTAAATTGTTGATTAGCACAAGTGTGCTATTTTGGTGTGATTGCTATGAATGAATAACATGTTGCTTTTGTGTGAATTTCGTTAATATATGCATGCTTAATATATTAACATGAATTAGTGTGAAATGGTATATTGCATTTCATATGCATCAAGCACCTCAAACAAGAGAGGTGTGAGTGCATGACATGTTTTCTGAGGGTCGCCCACAATTGGTTATCCGGTATGTCCACAAACAAATGAAAATCTAAGGGTTACCGCAGAAATGGTATCATGAAGTTATCGCACGTTTTAATCGTCACGCTGAGGATGTCCGATGGATCAAGCTTCGAGAGTTGTCCAACAATTCACTCAAGAATTGTCCAACGTATTTATTCGGAGGGTTGTCCAATAAAATTTTATCGAAAATTGAACAATGTGTTTTCAAGAACAAAAACCTTTTGTTTTGAAGACAGTGTTTCTCACAATTGGCATATGCATGCGTGAGGGGGTCAATGAGGACTCGAGATGTGGAATGAGTATCACATTCATCCAACATGTATACATTCGAGTATAGGACTCAGATGCTTTACTAATGTTTCTAGCGCCATCGGCACAAGCACTTAGCGGTATAACCCATGTTAGAAAATTCCACTACTGGGCATTGCTCACCCAGTCGTGAGATCTCCCTTTTAGGTATATGGAGTATTCAGGAAGACGAAGCTCACTAGAGGCCGCTTTTGAGAAGAAAGCCGACATGTAGCTTTGATTATATGCTTTTGTAAAACATGTATGAAACCTTCTGATTGGTACATGTTTGTATAAGAGTGTAGTTAACTCTTGAAACTATTGTAATATATATAGTTTGTTATATTTAGATGAGTATGGATGTATGGGCCCAACGTGGCCATTTTTACTCATGTTTGAGTCTCGGGTAGAGAGACACTCATTTTGTGGCATTGAGACACTCAATGACTGCATGTATTCCGCGAGTTGACGGATTGTCAACGGACCCCTGGGTCGGGGTGTCACATACCCAAAGATAACAGGAATTCCAACTGCATCCCAACAGGCTTTAGCATATAGACAATCCAGAAAAAAATGCCATGCGTGTTCTACATCTGCTTGGCATATACATAACCTTCAAATTCTTTTATGATTTTTGGAAAGATTTAAAACGACTTTTTCTATCAAGTAAAGCTGTCTACAGTGACATGAATGAGCGAAGCTAGCCTTAAAAAGAAACTATACGAAACTATTAAAATTATTCATTCTTTTTTTGTAGTGTTATACAAAATTGGTATTTAAACAAACAATTTCATTATATATATATATATATATATATATATATATATATATATATATATTTGTTTGAGTCGATGTTAGAAAGAATTAGAAAATTTTCTTGTTTTTCTCTAATAAATAGACTTTTTCCCATAGCTACAAAGAACATAAAATTGAAGGTTGAGGATCTAGGGTTTAAATTTTTTTTTTTTTTAAGGTAAGGGTATAAACCTAAAATTTAATATTTTATTCGTATTGTAGTTTTTGAATACATTGTTGTTCTTAAAAATAAAACATTTTAGAGCTAGATTGGACAACATTGAGTTGGAAAATTTAAAATGTTAGATTGAATATCTAATTTTTCCATGTAATATTGTTAATTTATATTTGTTAAAAATTTGAACATGTTGGTGATTTAAAAAAAAACAAATTAATAACTTGTTTTTTTTTTTTGCGAATTTATGATTTTTGAGAACATTCTTTTATTGTTCTGATAATGGTTTTATAATTATTTTAAATCTTATATAAATATTGAGAATGATCTAAAACAAAATATTATGGATAATATTATTTTTAAGAGCTATTTTAAAACACGATGAATAATGGTGAATACATTCTATAATGGTTTGATAATTATTTTTCAATAAAATTTTATTTTGGTGAGTTATATTTTAAAAAGTGTTTCAAAAATCATTTTCTTTAGGAACAATTTTTTATGTTTTCATAGAGAAAAATCGTGTTTGAGTGGATAACAAATTATATTTTAAAAATCTATTTTTTTGAAATAAAAAATATGTTTGGTGACAAATTTGAAAACAATAATAAAAAATAATTTCTATAATAGTTTCTAATACTATTTTATAATATTTTAAAAAGTGAAATCATATTAAATTGTAAATGTTCTAAACCAATTTTTAATTTTTGCTATTTAAAAAAAAATTATATATAGTTATTTATTTTTAATCAATCTAAAAAATTTCATAATTATTTTTAAAAAAATAACAAGTGAATATAAAATAATTAAAAATATGTTTTGGAAATTTTTCTTGAAATTTGAGAAACTCTAGGAATTGAAAGTTTTGGGAATTGGATAGATTATAGAATTGAGAAGTTCTGTAGAATCTGGAAACTTCTTATGGAAGTTTGAAGATTTTAAAACTAGAAAATTGGTGAAGTTAAAAATTTTAGAATTTGGAAATTTTGGAAATTGAGACATTTTTAAAAATTGATAAATTTTAGAATTTTGAAAATTTGAAATTGGAGCTTTGAGTATTTAGAAGAAGAAAAATGAGGAATGTGTAATTCTTAAAAATAAAATAATGCTCATCTCATATGAAGATTTACAAAATTTAGAGAGTTAAGAAGTTATGAAAAATTATTTATTCCAACATATTATAAATGAGCGATGTTTAGATAAATTTTTAATGGAAAATAAGGACTTTGCATCAATTGTTGAGACCCAGAAAAGCTTATATAGCTGATAGGGTTTGAAAAATGGGCGCGTAGGCCCACCTGGCAGGCCCGAATAAGAGGTAAGCCCAATGAAACACCCAAGCCCCTAGCGTCAGCCCAAAACGAAAGCCCAATTCGTTCGCCCCAAAGGCCAATAACATGAATAATTAGGAAGGCCCACATCCTACAAATTATACTAAATCTCGCCAATAAGGGAAGTAGGATAATCCCCAATAACATCTTATCCTGCAAATCCAACTAAATCTCACCAATGAGGAAAAACAGATAATTCATGGTAAAATGCACTTATCCCGCAAATCAAACCGACCACCACCAGTTAAGGATAATTCTAATGGGGTCACCTCTTCCAATATCCCTTATTGAACTGGCGTCGATAGAGGCAATGCAATATCCCGCCCAATTGGGAAAACATACACTATATATATCGTGCCGCCTCACGCGAGAAAGGTACGTTGCAACATTCGCCTCTGCCAGCTGTTGATATTTTCTCATCAGGAGGAACTCAGCATCTAGCCCGGCAACTGGCGAAGCCCCGCCTGCCACCTCCTTCTTTCTTTGTCTTTGCAGAGGAGTACAACACCAAAGCCTGCGGACCTATCTAACAATAGCCCTGATTTCGGCCCAACGACCCCAACACGCTCTAGCCCAACCGGCTTGAAAAGCATCATCTGCGCCGTCAGGAACGAGAATTTTACAAATAAGATTCACTACCCGCGATTTATGGTATCAACTCTAACACACAAGTGCAGGAGCAATGCCAATCCCCTAGGATGCGTAACCAACTGTGCGACGTGACAAACAGACCTCCCTAAGACATAGAGGCGACGCAAGCCAACACGGACGAGGTGGAGGCCCTTCGCCTCACCAACCAACGCCTGATAGGAGAATTAGAGCAGCTCACCAGGAAAATGCAACGATCACGAGAAGCATGAAAAACTCAACAAGGTCATAACGCCGCCCGTCACGAAGGACAACCACATCTCAACACTCCCTGAGGTGCTAAAATGGAAGCGGAATCCAGCCGAGCCAAGGGGCACGGACCACCCCTAACCCTTGGAGAGGAGGACAACGAAGCAGCACTCGGGGGGCATGTTGGAAACGATGAACTGAACCCTCGTCAGCAAGGAGAAGGGGAGCGATCGTGGAGCAGTAGATTTAAAGCAGCCCCCCCAACAGAGCTCACCGCGTAGCGGAAGCTGTAAGGGCCGAGCCTCACTCCGCGGACACCCTGGTACAACAAACTGAGTCTCCGTTCACAGCGGAGGTGCTCCACTTTCCCCTACCAACGAAGTTCAGAATGCCACAAATAGAAGCGTTTGATGGTGCCAAAGATCCCGTCGACCATCTCAACACTTATAAGAACCAAATGGAGCTACATGGCTATCAGGACCTTGTACTTGCAAAGCTTATCACGCTTAAAAGCGCCCAAGATCAAGCCGGGTTTAATTGTGCTTCTACCATCACAATCACCTCATTCAGAGTTTCCATCAAGGCTTGTCTCCCACTTCATTGGAGCCGTAACATACAGAAGCCGCAGTTATCATCTACTGGTCCATGTACAGCTCGCAAGAAAGCCCGAGGTCTTGCGCACCCAAAGGTTTAATGCCGAGTCTCTCGGCTGCAGATATACCCGACGAGAAGTTCGCTATCACCGCATTCATCGCCGGGCTAGGGGTGCAATCAAAGGATTTGATGTTCTCCATCTCAAAGAATCCTCAGGCAAACATGGCCAAGGTACTCGCTAAAGCAGAGAAGTACATCAACGGTGAAGAAGCCCTCATATCAAAGAAAGCAAGCTCTTCAAACCATAAAGAAAAAAGCGGGACTAATAAATGGCAGGGACGAAGCCCAAAAAGACAACGAGATCGGGAGAGGTCCCCAAAGAAAGACAGTGAACGGTCCCCGAAGAGATGCGGAGGCCTTAGAGACCGCCTAGGTCCACCTCAGCCCGAGAGGCGACAACATTATTCACCTCGGCGGTTTACCCCTCTAACGGCCGCAGTTTCGTAAGTCCTGCGCGAGGTGCAACACGAACAGTTCCTAAGGTGGTCGTCTCAGCGAAGTCGACTCCACCAAAAGAGATAACACTGTGTAATCGTGAATTCCATAGGGGACTACTGTGCATCGTAACGGATCTACGTAGGCTAACTCAAGAAAGAAATAGAATATTTGATTCGGGCGTGGTATCTCCGATGCTTCATAAAGACCGGGGCTCGTGCTCATAATCGCTCAGCTTAGCAGCCGTCAACCACCACCCCGGCAGCAACAACTCAAAGACTACCGTACTCTTAGGAAATCCATGTGATCTTAGGAGGATTTGCAGGAGGCGGGGAGTCCAGCTCTGCTAAGAAGGCCCATCTGCGCAGCATCAGGTCAAGAGAGATAATGGAAGTGCAAGCAGTATCCAAACAACCCCGACTAGACACAGCCATAACGTTCTCAGATTCAAACCTGGAGGAATGCCAACACCCCCACGATGATCCTTTGGTAATAAGAGCAGTGGTAGCTAACAAAACGATCCATCAGGTCCTGGTCGATAATGGGAGTTCAGCCGACATCATCTTTGCGTCGGCCTTTGACAAAATGGGCATCGGAAAGGAGAAACTAGAACCAGTCAACACCCACCTGCGAGGATTCTCTAGGGAGAAGGTGTTGTCGTTGGGCTCAATCCAATTAGTACTCACTTTGGGAGACCCCCCATGTCAGGCAACAACGGCAGTAAGATTTCTCGTAGTAGACGCACCGTCTGCTTATAACATATTGTTAGGCGCACTTCTCTCGAATCAGCGTATTTATTTCTTCTACTTACCACATGATTATCGGGCTCCCTACCACAAGCGGAGTAAGGATGGTTCGAGGAGACCAAATAAGGCGGCCGCAGAATGTTATTCTAAGATCCATGAAGAAAAAAGCTGGCCGATAACGTATACTGGACGAGCTCGAGATGCGCTGACGAGGTGAATGTCGGGTTACGCGTAATATCCAACCCGACGAACATAAAATGCAGCCGGAATTTAAAATTTTATCCCTTAACTCCACCAAGGATCGCTACTGCTTTCATAAAAACCGAAGGAAGGGTAAAACGAAATCCTACCTCAGGATCGATTCGTCAAGCCTTCAAAGTCTCGCGCTCTCGTTTATTCTGATCTTCAGCTGTACCGGGCTTTCCGAAAAGCGACCACTTACAAGTATCCACACACGAACAAATAATGAACGATCTTGTTGAATGCTAGTTCGTGCCTGTCTCTCAAAACGTAAATTGGGTGGTCTCTCTGCTTTGGTTGTTCTTACAGTAAAGACGACTCACTACTCAAATATATATGTCTCTACATATATATATATATAGATATAAGTCTCGTTAGGTTTTAGTCAAAACGAATTTTATATTATTATATATTTAAAACTCTTTTAAATAATAACAATTTAAATTCAAATCCTTATCAGATAAGGAAACGAATTTATATTATTATATATTTAAAACTCTTTTAAATAATAACAATTTAAATTCAAATCCTTATCAGATAAGGAAACGAATTTATATTATATTATTATATATATTTAAAACTCTTTTAAATAATAACAATTTAAATTCAAAATCCTTATCGATAAGGAAATTATATTATTATATATTTAAAAAACTCTTTTTAAAAACTCCTTACAGATTATTTCCTTATCCAATAAGAAAATATATAACAAATTAATTATTTGTTATATTCTAAATCACGACTTAAACTTTCAAAATTAAATTCGAATTTAAATAACAACTAATTATTATTTGTAATTTAAAATAATCTCATCATTTTAAATTACTACAGAGAGTGAAAAACCATAACCGTTATTATTCGTTCTTAATGTGCGACCCTATAGGTTCAATTAACATTGGCAAAAGGCCTAAATCATATTTTGATCCTACAAGCCATAAGTGGCCTCTAGCAAGACATTATGACTACCCAAGTTAAATGAAAAGCTCATGATCCGAGACAACCTTAATATAGCTAATGACATAATCCTTTTGTCTCATGATATCTTGATGTAATATAAGGCAATGGACAAAAGTCAACCTTATATCGTTTCTCTATCTTTTTGATTACTCGAAACCCACCGATTAAACAAAATGACATTGATCTCCATCAATTCATTTGAGCACGGCTACATTTCGCCTCAATTGTCAAGGGGGACCTGCAGTTATCTCTCTTATAATAAAGAGGGACAAATTTCATCTTAATCGTCTATATCTCACTACATAATTCTTATTATGTTCAAGTATAACCTTTATAGTCATCCAATTAAAGGCAACATTTGATTATATCAAAACACAATATTCCTTATGTTGAGAACTATAGCGATCTCAGGTCAAAAGATTTAATGACACAACTATTAGAGATTAACTTATGACTTTAATCCATGTATTAATCTCAAGACGGGTCTCGTCTAATATTTGTTCTCACAAATAGATATAAATTTTGATTTGTATCTCATACACATATTCATCCCATGCACATCAATCAAACTTTTATATCATCTTAATTATCATATTCCCATAATAACCGATTATGGACATTTAGAATAATTAATAATATTATTCATGACATTATATATAATAAACATGCAAATCATCATAATAATAAATTCTCATAAATAGTCAAAATACCATGTCCATACAATAGGCCTAGAGCACTATTACTAATAGTGAACACCCGACCTGAGCCCTCGGAAGAGCTGGAACCTGTACCGTTGGATGACAACCCTGAACACCTCGCCTACATCGGCTCCAAGCTTACGGAAGACCTCCGAAGCCTCCTTACCCATTTCCCTCGAGACGTGCAATGTTGATGTCTTCACTGAAGCAAAGAGACATGGAGGGATTGACCCCGCACACCCACCTGCATTGAATGTCGGGCCCATCCTTCCGCCGCCTCAAGCAGTTATATGAGCTTTGAGCCCTGAAAGGCAAAAATCGATCAACGAGGAGGTCGGAAAACTCCTCCAGGAAGGGGCAATCAGAGAGGTGGAGTACCTAGAATGGTTGGCCAACGTCGTGCTCGCCAGTTGCGCAAAACTGCAAGTGGCGACTTTGGCATCGACTTCATCGACATCAATGCAGCACGCCGATAGTTTCCCTTTGGCCGACTGACCTCATCGTAGATGCCACAAATTCCGGCCATGAACTCCTCGCTGGCGGATGCTTCTCTGGATACAACCAGATCAGCATGGATCCAGATGACCAAGAAAAGACCTCGTTCGTCACAGGGCAAGGAACCTATTGCTATTGTGTGATGCCCTTTGGACTCAAAAACGCAGGAGCCACTTATCAGAGGCTAGTAAACAGGATGTTCCAAAAGCAAATAGGAACGTCCATGGAGGTGTACATAGATGACATGTTAGTAAAGTCAACCACAGCCGAGCTCCACATAGCTCATTTGTCTGAGGCGTTTCAGATCTTAAAAGAATACAACATGAAGTTAAATCCAGCCAAATGTGCTCTCTCGGAGCTCGAAAATTCTTGGGCTTCATAGTCAACAATTCAGGAATTGAAGCAAATCCAGACAAAATAAAGGTTGTGCTCGACATGCCGCCACCATCAAGCATAAAGGAGGTCCAGCGTCTGACAGGAAGGATAGCCGCTCTAAGACGATTCGTATCCAGGGCTAGCGATAAATGCCAGCCTTTCTTCCAAGTTCTAAAGAAAGCTTTTCAATGGGATACAAATTGCGAAGAAGCGTTCTAAGCGTTAAAGGTGTATTTGAGCTCTCCCCCCATTCTGGTGAGCCCCTCTGAGGGGGAACTACTTACTCAGACTCTGGCGCTTCAGATGCACCGCCGCCCTCATCGTGAGACAAAGACCGAGTACAACATACAATCTACTATTGCAGCCGAGCTCTGAGAGGAGTAGAGGAGAGGTACCCAAGAATGGAGAAATTAATCCCGGTATATGAAATCAGAGCTGAAGCTCCGCCCTTATTTTCAAGCTCATACCGTTGAAGTCCCAATAGAATACCCAATGAAGCAGGTGCTACACAAGCCGTAGACCCCGTGAAGGCCGCGATCGATGAAGGCCATAGAGTTAAGTGAGTTCGACATCAGATATAAGTTGAAGACTGCAATAAAGGGGCAGGTCTTAGCGGACTTCGTCATGGAATTCACCTCAGCAGAGCCTGCTGAAAACACTCAAACAACGACTGACCTCCCCATCTGGAGACTCTCTGTAGACGGGGCCGCAAATGCTCAAGGAAGCGGAGCCGGGTTAATCCTGACCTCCCTAGAAGGAATAGATATTGAGTACGCGCTCAGATTCGGATTCCAAGCCTCCAACAACGAGGCCGAGTATGAGGCAGTCATAGCCGGTCTCAACCTCGCCCATTCACGTGCTGACCGCCTTGAGGTCCTGTAGTGACCCCAACCGTAGTAAGACAACAAGACACCTGCGAGGCCAAAGGTGAAAAACGATCCTATACCTCAAAAGGCACGGGTAATAAGAAATTCACGTTTGGTTCAGTCGACACGCAACCGTGAGCGAGAACTCCCGAAAGCAAATACTTTAGCAAATCGCACAAATCTCTCCCCAAGAAGACCTCAACAGATTGATGCCCGTCGAGCACCTGGGCCGGGAGCCCTCCATAGGGACCTCGTGACGCGAGGTCCTCCCGCCACGCCGAGCCAAGCCGGATGGACCCCATTTGGAAACTACTAGTAGGAGGATCGCACAAAGTGACCCAAAGTGGCCGCTAAGCCGTAACAAGGCCTGGCCAAAGTTTATCGCTCATAAGGGACGCCTTTACGCTACAAGCGTAGGTTTTTCAAGAGACCCATCCTTAAGTGTATTGAAGAAAGAGATGCCGAATACGTACTTAAGGAAGTACATGAAGGCGTATGCGTAAACCACACTCCGAGTCTCTGGACATTAAGGTGAAAAGTTTTAAGGCGCGTGGATACTATTGGCCCACAATACCTCGTAGATCGAGACCGACCGGTCAAAAATACAAGATCCGCCAGAGCACGCTAAAATCTCTCACCTCTCATCCGAGCCCCCGACGCTACCACAAGCCCCCGAATCTCTTCCAACAGCCGGGCTCGACATATTGGGACCTCTCGCCCATTGGGAAAGGCCAATGCAACCACTATCGCAAAGATTACTTCACCAAATGGGCCGAAGCTCAACCTTTGGCTACTATCACGTAAACGTAAGATACGCACTTTGTGCGGCGTTCCATAAATACGCAAAGCAGTTCGTATCCTAAGAGCTCTGGTGTCAGATAATGGAAAGCAATTTGATAATGCCAAATTTAGGGATTTTTGTGCCGAGCTCGGGATCAAGAATTATTACTCGTCCCCGGCACACCCGCAATCTAATGGACAAGCAGAGGTCACCATCAGAACCCTTAAAGCAGCGTTGAAGACCAAATTAGAGGATCTCAAGGGAAAATGGGTAGAATACCTCCCCGAGGTGTTATGGGCATACAGAACTACGCGCAAGTCAGTTACTCAGGAAACCCCATTCGCCCTGGCTTTCGGTATCGAGGCAATAGCCCCTGTCGAGATCGGATTAAAGTCACCAAGAGTTGAGTTAGCAAGCGTGGAACACAACAACGAGGCTCTCCGCCTAAATTTAGACCTCCTAGATGAAAAGCATGAGCAGGTCCTCAAGCGCACGGAAGATTACCAAAGAAAGATGGCAATGTATTACAACCAAAAAGTCAAACCCAGGAGTTACAAGCCTGGTGACCTAGTCTTAAAGAAGCTCCTACCAGCAAGGAAAAATCTAGCACATGGAAAACTAGGGCCCAGCTGGGAAGGCCCCTATATCGTGACCCGTGTAATTAGACCTGGCAATTACAAACTCCAGACGGAAGAGGGAAAAATTCTACCTCATACTTGGAATGCTGAGCACCTTAAGCGTTTTTATCAGTAAGCATCTGGTTGTAATCTTAAATAAAGTATTATCGCTATGACGAATCGTGTGTTTATCGACATCCGGTCGACGTCACAAATGTGGAATATACAAGAAGGTTACATACATCGTAATGCACACCCGAGATTTAAAAAATAAAATATCTCTTTATTATAATAAAGGTACAATTGATTAAAATCAGTAGTGTCATTCCTTACATCTCGAAAGCAAACTATACAAGCAGTTCCCTCAAAAAAAAAAAAAAAAAAACCTCTAAAGAGAAAGGAGGAGGAAAAGGGAAACGTGAAAGAGATGGAAAAGAGAAGAAGAAGGAAAAGGGAAAAGAGGAAAAGAAACTAAAAAAGAAGGAGAAGAGGAAGGAAGAGAGAAAGAAAGAAAGAGAGAGTGCGAAAAGAAAGGAGAATGAGATGGGGAAGAAAAGGAAAAAGAAGGAGAAGGAGAAGAAAGAAGAGAAAGAGGAAGAAGAGGAGAAAATAGAAAAAGCGGTACAAAAAGTGTACCGCCCTCTCCAGAAACATTCCCTAGCACGAAGCTAAGGAATAACATAACTCCCATAGAGGAGAGACTAGGGAAAAACACAACTCCCAATAAAGGAGGTCCATTGAACCGAAACTAATCCCCAAAGTGCATCCCTCATAAGACCGACCGCCCTCGAAGCTTCATTATGAGCAGATTCTAATTACCCCCAAAAAGGAAGGAGATCGGGAGTGTGGGCTCCATAGCAAAGGAACCGCCATTTATAAGAAGGCTAAAGCACTCGGGAAGTCGCGCAATCGTTTCCAATTCTCCATAAACCAACATTAAAGACACCCGCATCTTTCCAAGATGTAGAAGTCGAATCGGCAGCCTTCAAGAGCCCAGTTTGAAGAGCTCAACTACTCAACTCAGGCCATACTGCCTAAGAGTCGGGCTCAGCTTCAGAAGGCCTCGCCGCCCCATAGCCACAAGCCGTCGCTCGCATGAGCTCTTCAACCAAGAAGGCCTCCGCCCATAGATCACGGCCGCTCGCCTCAGCAGCTCTTCGGCCTAGGGAAGGCCTCGCGCCCATAGAGCCACAAGCCGTCGCCAGAGTCACTGGGGAAGGCCTCAACGCCCATGTAGCCACGCCGCCGTATGAGCTCTTCACTCAAGAAGGCCTCGCCTCAGAGCCACGCCACTCACTTGTATGAGCTCTTCACTGGGAAGGCTCAGCCGCCAGAGCCCAGCCAGTTAGCCTCAATTTGAGAGCCAACTACTCAGCCAGCCATGCCCATGCACCCATGCAAATTTAAGAGTCGGGCCTCGCCTCGTGCAATTCAGCCCAAAAGGCCTCAGTGCCCAGGAGCCTAGTAGTTTAGTTTAAAGAGCTCAACTACTCAGCTCATGCCATGCAACCATGCAGGCCAAGAGTTGTCTCGCCAAGTACCTGAACGCCCCAGCAATTTCGCCGCCTGTGGGCCCAACAGCGCTCAATTTAAAGAGCTCAACTACCCGCCTCGTGCCATGCGCCTACGCAGCCTCAAGAGTCAACCAGCTCGTGCACCTCAACCCAAAAGGCCCTCAGCGCCCAAGAGCCCCGCAAAGCAGCCTCGCCTTAAAGAGCTCAACTACTTAGCTCGTGCCATGCGTACTACAACCCAAGAGTCAATTCAGGACATTGGCCGGAGCCTCGGCGGCAGTTTGAAGAGCTCGGCCGCTCAGCTTAGGCCATGCGGTCTAGGGCGGTTCGGCTCGGGCGGTCGGCCGCGGGCGTAAGCGACTCGGTTTGAAGAGCTCAATTGCTCAACTCAGGCCATGAAGCCCAGGATCCAGTTTAGCTCAGGCGTTCAGCCCCGCGGGCCTCGCGGCCACGAGTTTGAAGAGATCAGCTTCACCATTTCCGGGCCATGCAGCCATGCAGCCCAAGAGTCAGTTCAGCTCAAACAATTCAACCTAAAAGGCCTCAACGCCCGAAGTGGAAATTGCTTCAATTTAAAGAGCTGACTACCGGCTCGAGCCCGTGCGGCCCGAGTCGATTCAGCTCGGGCGGTGACCCGAACGCCGGCACCGGGAGCGGCTCGGTTAAAGCTCAACTTCTTTCGGCTTTCGGGCCGCGTTCATGCAGCGAAGTCGGTTGCTTCGGCGTGACCCACGGGCCTCGGCTGGCTTAGTATGAAGGCGCTTTCGATTACTCAGCTGGGCCATGCTGATCCGAGAGCGATTGACTCAGTGTTGACCCGCGAGGCCTCGTATTTCGATTTGAAGAGCTCGGCACCACTCAGCTTTCTCAAGCCGCCAGGCGGGGCGATTCGGCTCGTTTAGCCGCGGAGCCTCGGCGACGCGAGTTTTGAAGAGATCATTTTGCTCAGCTCGGTGCTCGATTGAGCCGTGCGACCATGCGGTCAAAATCGGTTATTTCGGGCAATTCAGCCCCAGGCCTCGGCGCCCGAAGCGGCGACTCGGTTGAGAGCTCAACTTCTCAGCTCGGACCATGCGGCCATGCAACCATGCGGCCAGTCGGTTCAACCGGGCGTCGGCTGCGGGCCTCGGAATCTCTCAATTTAAAGAGCTCGGCTACTCGGCTCCCCCGGGCCATGCAGCCATGCAGCCCCCGAAGTCGATTCGGCTGAGCGGGTGACCCAAAAGGCCTCGGCCCGAGGCCCCAACCAGTCGGTTTAAAGGCTCAACTGCACCATTTCGAAGCAATGCAGCCATGTAGCCCGAAATCCGATTCGGCTCGGGCATTACATTACGGGCCTCGGCGGCTCGGTTTGAAGAGCTCGGCGCTCAGCTCCGGGCGTACGGCCCGAGCGATTCAACTCGGTGTTCGGCCAGGCCTGGCCGGCTCGGTTGAAGAGCTCGGCGCTCAGCGCTCAAGTCATGGCCAGAGCGGTCGGCTGGGCGTTGGCCGCGAGCTGTTAGCACGGTTTTGAAGATCATTTGCCTTCCGGCTTTCGGGCGCTTCGGTCGAGCCGTACGAGCGAGAAGTCAATTTGGTTCATGCGAGCAGTATGAAGAACACAAGTAGAGGGCGAAGCGATGAAATAAAAATGGATATTCATTAAAGAGAAGGCTACATATGTCACAGGTCCCGAAACTGGCTCAAAAAAAAAGAGGCAACCAAAGATGTGTGCGAGAGATCAGACATTTAAGGTAGGAGCAGAGGGTGAAGAAGGGGATTGGACCTCAGCGGGGGTATCTGGTTCTCCGGAATAGTCTGCGGAGAGGGACTCTTCCGCCTCCTCGTCGCTAGGGATATCGAGAAGTTGGAAGTCGGGCTGGATGGCGTGCGGCCTTCTTCGGAAAGGCAAGCCACCGAAAAGCCCATTGAGTACAGGCCTCATCCCTCAACCTTGCTATAACCTCGTCCCTCTGAATGACCAAAGTCTCTTGCCTATGAAGGTCCCCTCGCAACCTATGGCACTCCTCGGTCAGGCGTTCCACAAAGCTTATAGCCTCGGCAACCTCGCGACGAGCTCCATCTACTTGTGGCCCCGTCTTGTTGTGCGGCTTCGTCTTTGGCCACATCTGACTCTTCTCCTAGACCCAGCATTTCGGCCCCGTCTTGACTGCGTAAGCTAGTTGAATCATCGAAGCTCAGACTAGAGCGGAGGCTGACTGATCACGGCCTCCGGCCAAGTCATTTTGTACAGCTTGCAGCCCATCCCGAACCTCTCGAAGCTCGACTTCGGTCGCTCTTAAGTTATTTCTAGCCTCATCTTCTCTACCCTTGGCCCGAACTCGCGTCGACGAGGTATGCCTCAAATCGGACTTGAGCTTCATCGCCTCCTTGGTCATACTCTGCACCCTGTCTCGCAGCTTAGCCCGCTCAGAAATAAGGGAAGCCACCCTCGCCTTGTAAACTCGGGCGGCTTTGACATGGCCTTCGTTCAGATCGGCCTTTTTGGCCAAACTCTTCAAATGAGTAGCCACCTGCCCACACCCAACATAAGATCAGTACCCAACTCAAGTTAAAATCAAACACGGCAAGATACGGGGACTTACAGAGGCTACCCCCTGAAGGGAGAGAGCTAAGGCTTCTTTAACGGGCAGGGCGCCCGTTGATTTGTGCCACAGTAGGGTGATCCAGAATCAACAAAATTTGTATCCTATATTCCTCCTACTGCCGTAGTCATGCTCTTCAGTATAGTGGTCAGTCTAGGGTCGAACACGGGGATGGGTTTTCATCCCATAAATGATTTGTATCATGATTCAAAATGGTGAGGTTTTCATTTTGATTTTTGGATTTGCATTAAAAAGTGTAGGAGTTATTTGTCACTAGTTTAACTAAAACAATTTAAACTAAAAGTGTGGAATGGAGACCTTGAAGGCAGGTCACTAGCTTAGTAAATAGGAGTTATCCAAGGTGTCCTTCGGGTTATTTCCTCGCATTAGGGCAAATGACATATAGTCGGTGCCAAAAATAGGATCTTAGTTCGGCGTTAAAAACCAGCCCTTAAAAACACTCTTATTTGAGCCGACACCTCACGGGCATTTAATGTTCCGGCCCGGTTTGAAAAACCAAGCATTTAACCTACTTTCAGTGGCTCGTAAATGACATCTAATGGATGTCGTGTATCACCATTAAGAACCTGCTTGAACCTTGAAGCATGCCAAGTATTGACCAAAGGAAATACATTAAATAGCATTAAACCTAGTTTGGAAAGTTTGAAACTTACATAAATGCGATAGGCCTTCATTTAAACAACAGAGGAACACACATAGCCATCATTAACCAACCTAGCAACCCTCCTCTTCAAGGTTTTGAGGCTTAGCCAAACATCCTTTGAGTTGTCATCCTCAAAGGGGGTGTTTGGAAGCCAAGAAAATGAGAGAAAGAAGAGAGAGAAGAGAGAAAACTGTAACCTAAAATGAGAAGCTGCGTGGATTCTGAGTGAATGAAAGTTAGGGTTACAAATTGTCATAAAGGTGAAACTATATAGCCTTACAAGACTTGTGAAATACCAAAATAACCAAAATAATATGATTACATTGAGGAATGAAAATGGGAATTACACAAAAGCGAGTCGTTTGGATCAAAAGCGAGAGGCGACATTTCGTAGCCGCACAGGTGAATTTCGTATCATAGCGAAAATGTCCCGAGAACATAAAAATTGAATTTTAAGCTATGCCGCGATAATTTTTCGCTATGATAGCAAATTTTAGCTATGATAGCGAAATTTATATCATATTAGCGTGCATAGCGAAATTTTTGCGAGATACTTGAAATTTTAAGCTACCATTCGCGAATTTTCGCAATCTTACGCGAAGCCACCGCTATGCCATAGCGAAATTCCTGCCTCTTGCATTGCCTCCTGCATTGCCTTATGCACCAGATTTCTTGTATTTGGTTCCTTTCTAGCTTGACATTTCTTCATCCGGCAGTAAAATCACCGAGAGAATTCATCTGAACTCGGCATAAAACATCGCAATCAAGCTTGAAATGATGGCTGAGGTTCCCAAAACCTGCAAAACTACCAAAAACAACCTCGAAACAAAATCAGTAGTACTAATCGGACCTGCACATGTCAATCGGCTTAATTAATATGATTAGTACGCAAAAAGCACTCAAAACCTATCTTAAATAGGACTCAAAATAGCACTTTTTATGATCACTAATCACTTACGACCTCTTAAGATCTGTCTTTAAGGATGGAATGAACCGTGCCGCGGCATAAAGCTCGGCATTGAGGAGAAAGGAATCGCCATCCCCGTCAATTTCGGAGCCTTTACTTTTCAACTCTTCCTCCCTCGAGGAAGGAAACTGGCTTTACTCTGCTTGCGGAGTTCAAACAATGATAGGCATGACCTCCAGCGGCTCTTGCAGCGACCCTTCCCAGGAGTCTTTTGTCTTTCTTGTAGCGGGGCGAGCAGGCCAGCCGAACTTCCAGGCTTTAGGGACCTCGAGTAGGGGCGACAGCTCTTGCCGATTGCTCGGACGTGGGTAGAGGAAGATGCCCCCAATTTTGGAACCTTACCCCAAGACGGGTGGTCCTTCTCAATGGAGTCCGAAGCTTTCTGTTTCACGCTCCAGGATTTCCGAGACAACGTCTCCACCCGAGCCAAAAGCTCTCCCTTGGTGGGCTTGGCAGCGGAAGGCCCGACAAGAGAGAATTTCATAGCGGAAGGAGGTGAAGGCCTCAAAGCAACGAGGGCGGGTGGACCTCAAGCAGGCCCCGGGGGAATGTCAACACGATCCAGCTCGAGTAGGGCGTGGGAACACTCCTTGATTCTCTTATTTATGACACATTATCCTCAATTTGAATCGAGTCGAACATCGAGAAGCACGCGGTCGATACCGAGATTAGAGATGCTAATGACCTCACAAAGAATATCACCAAAACAAGCGATACTGCGAAGGTTCTCGAGGGTAGTCGGGCAACCGGGGCAGCAGGGTGTCATCCACGTCGGAGGGTCATATTCTGGTACGTAAGCTAACGAAGAAATGCTGCTCCTTCAGAAGCCTATGGGGAAGAGGAAGGCCGGAAATCAGCAGGGCGCCTGAGCATGAGAAAAATAAAAGGAAGCCCTCGGCGGATTCCTTCGCTAAAAGATCAAGGAACAAAGCTATCTTCCCAGGAACTTACCGGCCCTTGTCCTGAAGAAAACCAATAGCTTGACAGAATACCCAGTGGTGGGTGAAAGTTAGAGAAGGACAGACATTGAAGTCTTTATGCAAAACCCGCATAAAGGGGTGTAGAGAAGCGAACTGGAGGCCACTTCAAAGCACACCATCTTCGATCTTGAAACCACATAGAGAGTCAAAACATTAGGGGACCAGACAGGACACCAAAAGGAGTGCATGGCGCGCTGCCATGAATTATTGTCACGAGGATGTTTTGCTAGGACCATTAAACATTTGCATGGAGGACTTTAAATATTCCGATCCCAGGGTACTTAATCGTCAATTCTCCGCCCACCCTTGTTCAAAGGAAGGGGCTCCCCGGCGCGTCCGAATCCAACTCAAGCGACGTCGGGACGCCACCGGCCCCCTTGAATCGGCGGCAAGCGAGGAGTCGCGCCCGATCTTGTGAAGAAGAAGAAGCGGCCGAGACGCGTGGTGATAACGAGTAGTAAGAACAAAACTTAGCCAATTTAGCCCTAGCGCCTCACTGTATTACTCGAAAAGACACCGAAGGGAGAAAGACGCACCCGTCCTAGGAATTAAATGAAAAAGGCTATCTTAAGCAAGAAGCCAAAAAAGGACTCTGCATAGAAGGTTCAGACGGGATACTAAGGGAAAGGGAAGTCCGAACTCACTAAAAGGCAAAGAAAAAGCTTCAGGATTAAGAAAACACAAAGTGAGCGATTGAAAAGATATCTCTGGAAGAAGCGAAGAAAATTTGAAAGAATTGGAAGGAAATGGCGTGAGAATCGAAAAGTCATCATTATCCTGATATATGGCGATAAAGCCTGGCAGTCGACCTCGTAGGTACGTGGAAATTGCAACGTTTGAGAAAGCGTTACAACCGCACGCACGCACATGTGCGCTGGGAGTGAGGGCAAGCGATAGGGTTTGAAAATGGCGCGTGGCCCTTGCCGGGCAGAATCAGAGTCAAGCCCGATGAAACACTTGAGCCCTAAGCGTCGGCCAAGAATGAAAGCCCGATCCGTTGCTTTATCGAGACACAGTAACAATGATTAAGAGAGGACATATACAAATTATACTAAATCCCTGCCAATAAGGAAATAGGATAATCCCGATAACATCTTATCCACCGTAAATCGACTAAATCTCACCGAGGGAAAAGCGAGGATAATTCCGCAGTGACAAACATCACACCAAATCAGAGCGGATCGCCAATAAGGAAGAGGATAATTCTCAACCAAACTATAAACGATATCACTTATTAAATCCGATGTCGATAGTGTACGAGAATATCCCGTCGATAGGAAAGAATCTTACCACCATCGGTGGGAAAACATACACTATATATATGCGAATTGGCAGCGGTAGAAAGATCGCCGCAAAAACATTCGCGCCAGAAGTTGATATTTTCCCTCGTGAGGAGGAACTGCTTAGGCATCGGGCGGCAGTGAGCCTCGCGAGGCCCTTCTTTCTTTGTCTTTGCGGAGGGTACAGCGCGAAGCTGCGGACCAGGATCCAGTAGCGTACGATTACGCGACCGGCCCGACACGCTCCAGCCCAGTCCGGTTGAAAAAAGCATCATCAATAGCTAATGATTTATGGAACGATGTGACCATACGAAGAATACTGAATATTATATATTTTTAAATTTGAGAAACCTTATTTTAAATAACTTTGGTGCTTTTTTAAACAAAATTATTTAATTAAAATATTTTACTTTTATTTATTTTAATTAGAAATAAGAATTTATTAGAGTTATTTAAAATTAGTAAAAGTCTATCAATATCTACGAAAGTATGTGAAAGTCTAGAAATCTTTCAAAATAAAAGTTTATAAAATTCATCTATAAATATACAAAGTCCACAATAGTCTATAAAAGTCTTTTAAAATAAAATTCTATTAAAGTCATCCATAAATTTACAAACTCTACAAATATCTACAAAGGTATTTAAAAATCTACAAAAGTCTTTAAAAATCTATTAAACTCTATAAAAGTCATCGACTTTAAAAAGTCTATAAATGTCTCTGAAAATCCTAATCCAATACACCCCCTTAAAGATTAAACCATTTGAAAATATATAAAATGATTTCTTTCATAATTCTCAATTAAATCAAGTATGAAAAGTATTTTTCTTTCTCTGTGCACTTTCCTAGAATAAAACAATTAAACATGGCATTAACGATTTTTGTAAGACTTGAGACAATTCCAATTTTCTGAAAAATGGCAAAATCGTAATTTAAATAAATCTGAATTTTTATAGATGCCGGATGTGAAATGGATTTCGCGTTGGAATTGTCTCGTGAGAATCTAGCTGCCGCGTCTAATTTGGTAAATTCGAGGGCGGTCGAATTTGCACACTTTGATTTTGATGTAGGGTATCGGAGTGCGATAAAGCGACATGATATGACGAAAATTAAAGCTCTTATATGTACTCATGTGACACATGTTGCATGAGTAAGAAGCGGATAAATGGGCAGCCTAGATAATGCAAATGTAATCAAGAGAATGTACACATAAAGGAATTATGAGGATGTTGTGACCTTTCAGAACAAACTTAGGAATAGTGATCTTCTCAAAATGGAAAAAGGAGCAAAACATGCAGGAGGAGAGAAAACTTACAGTGGCTGGACATTTGAGTTTTTAGAGAGAGATAGCACGCCTGCAGGATTCCGGCTTGATTGGGCCAGTCGAGTTACCGACGGACGAAAAGGAAAACATTCCTCTGGCGAGAGCATGCGTGGACAGCGATTTAGTGGAGTTCAACAACTCCAAGAGGTAGGGATCTTTCTACTTGTGTTAATCTTGACTCTGAAACCATGTAAATGGTTAGAATGTTACGGGGGCTTGTATTAATTTGTAAATTTGGTCTCAAAACTTTTGAGCAGAGTGGAGAAAATTCCTATTTATTGTGAGTTGTGAGAGCAGTGGCAGGGGATTTCTTGTTCATGTGAATAATAATCCTGAAATATTTTGTGTGAAAATGTGTTTGGTTAGTGATTCAAAATTTGAATTAGCTAAGTGTTTGTAAATTATCCCATGTGAGCTAATTTTTGGTGTAAGTGGATGAGAATTTATAACATGTTTTTATGTGATTTAATTATGTTAATATATATATATATATATATATATATATATATATATATATATATATATATATATATATATATATATATCTTGTGAATATATTAGCATGAATGTGTTTGGAATTGGCATCATGCATTCCATATGCCAGCTGGGGCACCCTAGAGATATTAGGAGTGAGTGTGACGCGGAAATGAAACAAAAAGCGAAAATGTTTGTGAAAGATTTCAATGGATTATTTTTTCGGAGAATGGTGTTGGGAGAAGGTCAACAATTACACATCGAGGAGCCATGAATTGTTTAGGAAGGTTCTCCAACACATTCGCCTCGGAGGAATAAATCGCCTTTCAGAAATTCGGTAGTGGTTTTCAAGAACAAAGCTTTGTTTTGAAAAGCCCGGATATTTCTTCGCCGTCGGCTTAGGGCATATGTGAGAGTCGATGAGGACTGGGACATGGGATTGGTCGTAGACATTCGAGTAAGGTTCATGTAATTTCTTAAAATGTGATTGTTTGTCATGCATGTGCACTTAGGTGGGGAGTAACCCATGTGAAATTATCTCTGCGGGCTTTGCTCACCCACGTCGAGGATCTCATTTCGGTCTGGGGGTAATGCAGGGGGCCGGCGCTCACTAGAGGCCTCGTTTAGAAGAAAGCCGGGTTATGGCTTTGGCATTTTTATTTTGTATAACATGTATTAGAATTGTAAATTTTAATATATGTTGAATTAAGAGTAATGTAAAAACTCTTGAACCATGTAATATATTTAGTTGGGATATTTATTTTGTGAGTATTGACGCAGGGGCCCAAGTGGCCATTATTTTACTCGTATTTGGACCCTGTGTGGTCATTGTTGATTATTGGGACAGGTTTGTACCTTGGGTAGAGCTCCCCGTACAAAGGAGACTTAGGTAAATGGAAACCTAGGGATTGAGGGACTTGGGCTTAGGCCATGGTCGAAAGGTGTAAGAACATTACCACTTGGTGGCTCGATGTTAGAGTTTAGGTATGTGATTACCACAGGAGTCACAAGGACAAGATTAGAACTTTGGATGTATTATTTGATGTGTGATGGTGTGTATAACATGAGTTATATGTTATGTGATAGTGTGATTGTGTGTATGAATTGTGATTGAAATTGTACGCTTGGTGAATAGCATAGGAAAGATGTTGAACACTAGGGTTAGTGTGAGAACAATTGTTTGAGAAATTTTGGTAATTAAATGAAAAAAAAATGATGTGTTGGAAAAAAAATTTATGGGGTTTTACAGTGTGTAAAACTGGAAGAAGAAAATAAATAAAAATAAATTTTAAGAAATTTGTTAGTTTCTTGGAAAATGAAAAAAAAAAAAAAAAAAAAAATATATATATATATATATATATATATATATATATATATATATATATATATATATATATATATATATGTGTGTATGAAATACATGAATGAATATTCATTATATTCGCAATAACACATATCTGTCGATGTATATTCAATGTATATTATGGCACATTCGTAACCTACATTATGTATGGAGATGCCCGTCTCACATTGATGTATATAAAGAATGAAAGTGAAAATAAAATGGAACCACTCGGCTTTCTGCCATCTTTTTTGGTGCTTATCTACTTTCTCTTCTTAATCTCTCTCTATTCTCTCTATTATATTCTTTTTAGCGCAATATTTTACAATACGTTATCCAACACAAAGATCTACCAATTGAGTAAATATTTTTGCAAGAGTGAAGTATTCTTTTTTTATTAATCGACTTATACTTCATCTTATTTTCTATCAATTCTTCTTTTTTCTCTTTTCTTGGCCTAAAGTCAAATTTCCAGCCTAAAGTATCCTTACGCTCTGAGAGTGGCGGTGGATATTTGAAAATCCTTCTAATTAATTTAAGGATTCATTTGTTTTGCAAAATTATGACAAATATTGAAAGCCAGGAATTCATCCCTCGAAGTGAGTGGAAATAATTATCTATCTGGTGGCTTGACATGGAATGCACCTCCAAGGAGCAGATCTTGCTAGCATAATTACGGAAGATGGAACCTCAAATGCAAAGATAAGCAAATGCACTGATTTTTATTTGTCGTCATTTGCATGAGAGCCTGCAAACTCAATATTTATCCGTTCGAGACCCTCAAACCTTGTGGAAGAGGTTGAAGGCTAGGTATGATCATACTAAGACTATTATCCTTCCTCCAGCACAATATGACTGGCAAAATCTCAAACTACAAGATTTTAAATCAATGTTTGACTATAACTCCGCTTTATTTGATATTGTTTCTCGGCTTGAGTTATGCGGTATCAAGCTCGAGCGATCGCGAGACTGTTAGAAAACTTTCTCCACCTTCCATGCCGAATATTGTATTACCCAACGGCAGCGTCAATTTGCCACATATACGATTTAATTTCTGTGCTCCCTCTTGTTAGAGCAAACTAATGGTGCTTTGCTCAAAATCATGATCTTAGACTCTTGGCTCAAAAGCATTGCACGAAGCACATCACCAGGCTACGAGAAAATTATTGGCCATTTTAAAGGCTCTGAGGCAAGCAAGAATATAATCCTCGAAGAGTGGCGAGAAAATTTAACCGCCTAGGAAATCTAACTTTGGCCCGAATCATGACAAAGAAAATAAGCCAAAGAAGGTAACTAATGAAAGTATTTGCCATCAGACTGGTGGATGACATCTTTGATTTCGAATTTTATGATTCTAATAATTTCTTTTCTAGTTGTTTTTTTTTCTTTAAATGTATTACCTTTTTATTGTTCTTTAATATGGTTATGCAATGAAATGCTTATGAACTTGATATAATATTTATTATTTTGAAATTTTATTTGACCCTATAACTAATATGAAAATTTTATGATACTTGACACACGAAGTTGTCAACATAAATGCAATGGAAACAGAGAAAAGGAAGATGTTTGTTGCTTGATAGTCAAATCAACGCATACCATATTTCGTAGTAGACACTTTTTCTCGGTATGACATTACGTAAGACACATGTCCATACAATATCGGTCCTATTAAGTTATTGATGGTTTCGGAATGCCACAATTGACTTTGCCAAAAGGTATCATCTGCGTGTGAGAATGCATTTCTAAGCGATCGAAAATTAATCTACTTAGCTTCAAAGATATACGTCGTAATGGGTACCATGTTGAGACTATTTATGAGCAAAATAAAGAAATAGTACCTCTTATAAGATGGGCTGAAGACCATCCATGAGAAGCTAAGCTTCTTCATGGAGTTTTTTATTGTGTCATGATTAAGGTGGTTAAACCTACTGCGTATCTTAGAGATTGTTTGAAATCTGATCAGTTTGGATTATGGCATGATCGCCTTGGTCACCCTGGCGCTACAATGATGCGTAGAATAATCCAGAATACAAAAGGGCACCCTTTAAAGGACACAAAGGTATTGTTGATTATAATTGTGAAGCTTGTTCACAAGGAAAACTCATTATCAGGCATACATAACAAAGGAGTTGATCTTGAATCACCTTTATTCTGCAAAGAATTCGGGGGTGATATTTGTGGACCAATACAACCACCAAGTGGACCATTTTTATATTTTATGGTACGAAGTGGACGCATCATGGAGTAATTCCCATGTTTGTCTATTATCTACGCACAATGTCATCTTTGCCGCGTTTACTTGCTTGCGAATTATAAAGCTTAGGCACAATTCCTGATTATCAATTAAGGTATAAGGATGGATAATGCTGGTGAATTTACATCAAAAGTTTGATACATATTGTGCTTCACTCGGAATCGAGTTGAGCACCGTCGCATATGTTCATACTCAAAATGGATTAGCGAATCCTTGATTAAACATATACAAATCATTGCCCGCACTCTATTATTGAGACCGAATCTCAACGATACAGCATGGGGTCATGTCGTTTTGCATGCGGCTGCCCTAATAAGATTACGCCCCACTGCTAGTCTCCTACAATCTCCCCTTCAAATGGTTCTTGGTTATGAACCTGATATTTCACATTTACGCACCTTTGGTTGTGCGGTCTGAGGTGCCTGTACCATCGAAAGAAACGAAAATGGGTCCCAGCTGCCGTTTGGGCATTTATGTTAATTTTAATTCACCGTCCATCATTAGGTTCTTGGAGCAGGCTGCGATGATCTTTTCTTTGCCCGGTCGCGATTGTCATTTCAATGAGACTATGTTTCCATCGATTGGGACACCTAAAAATTAAAATGGTTAACGAAGCGAAAACCGATTAAGGTTTTCTCTAGAATGAAACATTTATCTCAATTAGACCCGAACTCCACGAGTCGCAGCGAGTCTGTTGCATAATCCATTTATAGGCTATAGCCAATAGACTTCTTGATGCATTTAATGATGCTACTAAGGTACTTGAAATCTCACATATTCATTTTATGTGAAGTAACAAATTTAGATAGTTGTTCCCGAAGACCATTTAAAATGGATGAAAATCCCCATAGTTGAGCGTGGTAGACGATAGGATCAAAGGGCTACGTTCCTCAAAAGCGAAGGGGAAAAGAATCGAATCCACTCGAGAAAAGCTGGTGTTGTGCTTGCCCCACAAAAGGAGCTTGTACCCTTGAAGAGCCTGAGCCCGTGAAAAGATCACCAACCACAGGAATGCGGGAATTCCATTACATATTGTAATGAGATTTGGGATCGAATAAAATCATCATTGATGATATTTTTGCATTCTCGGTTGCTCCTTAAAATTATGGATGATGATTGTGAGCTGCAATCTATTGTGAGATATATCGTCGAGGCAAGATTGGCTGAAAGTGGGAGGAAGCCGATTAAAGGGTGAATTAGCCCCATAGCTAAACGAGGGGTTTTGGACCCATAGCTCACATCCCCATAGATAATGTAAAACCCGTTGGATATAAATGGGTATTTGTCGGAAAGCAAATGAGAAAAACGAGGTTGTCGGGTATAAAGCTCAACTTCGTTCTTGAGAAGGATTCTCGAGAGACCTAGGATTGATTATGATGAGACATATTCACATGATGGATATATGATTACACATTTCGTTTTTTCATTAGTCTGGTAATCTTTGAAAAATTGGAAATGCGTCTTATGGACATTGTGATGGCATATCTATATGGCTTATTAGACACGGATATTTATATGAAAATTCACGAGGGATTCAAAATGCCTGATGCATGCACTCCCCTCAACTTATTCTCAATAAAATTACAAAGATCTTTGTACGGGTTAAAAGCAATGGAATTGCATGTGGTATCAACGCCTAAGTGAGTACCTAATTAAGGAAAGGTACAAGAATGATCCTATCTGCCCATGCGTGTTTATTAAGAAATCAGAAACCGGATTTGCTATTATAGCAGTTTATGTCGATGATATAAATTTAATTGGAACTTCAGAAGAGTTAGCTCAAACTGCTGAGTATTTGAAAAAGGAATTTGAAGTTAAAGATTTGGGTAAAACCAAACTTTGTCTTGGTCTCTGACTTGAGCATAAACAAATGGAATAATCCATCAATCATCATACATTGGTAGATTACTTAAACTCTTCAACATGGACAAGGCATTCGCCCGTTGGACACCCCTATGGTTGTAAGGTCTCTAGATCCCCAAAGGATCGAGTTTCGTCCTAGAGAATCGATGAAGAGATACTTGAAGAAGATCACGAAGTACCATATTTCAATGCAATTGGGGCTTTGATGTACTTGGCACAATGTACGAGACCAAACATCGCTTTTACAATAAATTTATTGGAACGTTTTAGTTCTGAGCCAACTCGGAGACACTGAAATGGAATTAAACATATTTTTCGTTATCTCCGAGGAACCATAGATTTGGGATTATATTATTCCAAGGAATCTACTACTACTGGTTTCGTTGGATATTACGTCTTTGGATATAGATACGATCCACATAAAGCTTGCTCTCAAACTGGTTATTTATTTTGTTATAATGGCACCGCCATTTCTTGGCGTTCTACGAAGCAATCGCTAGTAGCTACATCTTCTAACCACTATGAGATCATTGCTTTATATGAAGCTGGAAGAGAGTGTGTTTGGTTAAGATCCATTATAACACATATTCACAATTCTTGTTGCTTAACACCGGTTACAAATTCTCCCACTATAATTTATGAAGATAATCTGCTTGTGTTGCACAAGTTAAGGGAGGATATGTCGAAGGTGATAGGACCAAGCATATCCTCACAAAATTTTTCTATACTCATGAACTCCAAGAGAAAGTCGACAAATTGATGTTAAGGATTCAATCATAAATAATCTTAGGATCTTTTTACGAATCATTATCAGCGTCGACTTTTGAGAAATTAGTATATGGCATTGGTATGCGGCGAGTTCA